>VDFB02041039.1:0-106964 GCA_007258455.2 Sequoia sempervirens
TTCAAGTCAGTGGGTGTCGACATCTAAATGCTACACTGTCATATTACACTACTTGCAGAAAGAGAATAAAAATCATTAATACAAAGCAGAACATATAAAGACCGATAGTCTTGTTCAACAAGGTAGTGTACGGGACAATGCAATGCTTGGATACAGAGTGAACTAGTTACACCGGTGCCCTTAGCCCATCTTCTGACTTACTGTTTAAGGATTGGCCAACCAAACGCTTGTTGTTTAAAACACAACCGACAATCCAACCATCCATACCAAAAAATAATGAATTCAATACCTAAACCAGATATACAATGATTAACAAGACATGTTATCTTACTCCTAGCACGGAGCTTACTCAAAAGGAGGAATATAGCAAATTCAAAAAGAGTAAAAAATAGTTAATATCTCAAAGGTAATGACAAAAAACAACCTGTAACTGTAGTAACAAAAAAATTTCTCGGCAATAACTCGGCAAACCAAAAGATACAGGTTTTGTCAGTTAACCGGAATTTAATTGGGAAAAGATTGGGTTAGGGCTAAGGGGAAAAAGAGTTACGGTTAAGGGTATATCACAAAATAATCGCTGCAGAAATGAGGAAAAAGACCCAGAAAACTCAAATCCTAAGTAAAATATCTGCAGGTCCATCGGTAATTATAAAAAAACAATCTATGAAAACGTAAATTTATATTTCCGCTGAGGAACACCGTGTAGTTGTAAGAAGGAATTCTGATCAGAAAAAAATGCAGCCGAAGCTCTACAGACCAGGAAAAGAATCTAATACAGAGTCCTTCCAAAAATAAACACATTTCAGATCGCCAACCATACTATATCTCCCAGAAACAATTTTTTAAATGTATTTACTCCTAAACCAGAAACAGTCTTTTATTTTATTCTATTGGATGCATCCATTAAAAAACATAACTTGCCTGCCACTCCACCCAGCATAATTACAGAACACAAATCTTCAAACAACTCTCGATGACTGCACAAACCCTTTTCTTGTGTGCGGTAATTAAAACCTTTGACCTCCGGGAAGTGATCGACTTTGAAGAGCTCCTCTGAGTTCTTTTAAAAGGGCAATATCTTACTCGATAGTTTAAAGGGTAGGAAGTTCAGGAGGTTCTTGCCCTTTCAAAAACTGAAAAGTAGAGTTCCACACCAAAACTAAAGCGAGGCGTCTGTGTTATTATAATTCTGGTTTAAAAGGAAATGTCGATCCAAACAATTTAAACGGGGGAGAAGGCTCGATAGTGGAGCAGGATAGGAGTTGATGGAAATAGATTTCTAGCTGGATTATTTTATTAGTGTTTGTTTTTAGGCAATATTATTACAATGTTTTTTTTCTTGTTTAATTGGTTATTAATAAGTTATTTTAATAAAAAAAAATTAAAGTGAATATGCAAAATATTTAATTTTATAAATTTAAAGAAAAATTCTTGTGAATATGATTGCTAAAAAGTTTTGTATGTTATGATGGATTTTTAAGAAAAATAAAGGTGAGCTATTATTTTATGTTTTTAAGAAATGAATTTTATCTTCTTCCATATGTATTATTTTAGGTAAATTATAAGTATTATAAATATAAGGTGCTATTATAGTTTATCTAAGATTAATAAATATATGTAACTACTATTTTGTTCTATTAGACTAGAATGTAGGAATGTATTTTAAATGATTACAAATGTAAATTTTGTATTATAATGTTAACATTTACAAAATGTATGTAACTATTATTTTGTTCCACTAGATTTAATATAGCCATGTATTTTAAATGATTGCGTAAATTTTGTATTAATATGTTAATTTTTACAAAATATATATAAATTGTATTTAATATATAGCTTCTATTTCCTCCCATTTAGGCATTGATTATTATAAGTGTTGTATTTTCTTTTTTTTATTTTACTAAAAAAAAAAATGTCTACAATAATTGGTTTATTAATTTAATTTAATCAAATGTAATGCTTAAAGCTAATATTTTATATTTAAATAAATTATTTTTAATAAATATTATTAATTAAATGTCTAATAATATATTTATAATATTATTTTATAAATCTACAATGTACAATTATAAAATTAATATAATATTTGCTCTCTAAAAAGATTAAATTTGTAGAGTTTATTGATCTTGAACTATTACTAACCTACTTCTAAATTGCTATGTCACTTAAATCGTCTATCAACTAAATGACACAAATACTTTTATTACAATACTATGAAAGCAAGTACTTGCGAGTATGCGGCACTTGTTAATTATTAAGTATTTAACTTATTTTTAAAAAGTAATTAAATTCAAATCAAATAATGTTCAAAATATTTTTATTTTGTAATTAATTTTTATTTGTCTTAAAAAGTGGCAGTCATAAAAATCTTACATGTGAGAGAATATCAAATTTGCTTTTGACACAACCCACACACATTCCATGTTGCTAAGATATGCAGCATTCCATATAAGTTTTTGCACATACATTTAAATAAAACACTTTAATACTTTCACCTACATATATTAGGTGTACCTATTATGCCTTGCATACATACTCCATCTCTTTTACTTTGACATGGAGGTCCCCCTTTTGTCTTTTGCTTTGTTGTTGCTTCATTTTCCACTTTGTCCTTTTCTTTTGTTTGGTCCCAAGGGTTTTTGTTTTCCCAGGCTACCTTTGTGGTTTTCTTTGTCAGGTTTCAAAACTTTGAAAGGATTTCAAACTTTTATCCAAAAGTCCAAATCCCTTCTAAATCCCCAACCCCATCTTATGTTTTCCTTGTCAGGCTTCAAAACCTTGAAAAGATTTTGGACTTTACTCCAAAATTCCAAATTATTTTTGTGTTTCTAGTCTCAACTTGCCCTTTTTGTTAGGTTTCAGAACCCCAAAAAGATTTTGGACTTTTCTCCAAAAGCCCAAATCTTTTTCATGTTTTTGGTCCCAATTTGTCTTTTCTTGTCAGGCATGGGACTCAAATTAGATTTTGCACTTTGGGATTTTATCTCAAAGCAATCCAAAATCTGATTTATGTTTTTGCTTATGCTTGTGTTTCCTTTTCTCCTTCTTGGATCTAATCGAGGTTTGGAGTCTCAAATGGATTTTGCACCTTTCTTGTTTTGGTCCCAAAATCCATTTCCGCCTCGCATCCCCATTCCACCCATTGCATTAATGGCAAAAATATTACTCACGCGCAAAAGCATTTTTATGCATCTCTAAGCCATTTAATCAAGCTAAATTGCTAAATTGATCTTCACCCACCCTAGCAAATTGCTTTAGCGACATCAAAAACTAATTAGATTTCACCTTTTGGAGTGAGAAAGATCATCTATTCACTTCCTTCGTGATTGGAAACCCTCTTCGATCATGTTCCAAGTTGGTGTCTTTTTTGTCTCTTTTGCTCTCGTTTTCATTGTTTTGTCCTTGTTTGTTGCTTTGTTTTCATTTTGCCTTTGTCTTTTGTTGTTTTGATTTTTGGGTTTGGGTTTGTGGCTCTTTTTTATATGTGCCCTCATTTTGCCTATGCCCTCAATTTTTTATTTATCTAAGGTTTTAGGGTTTTCCCTTTTGGTGTCTACGGTCTTCCTCAAAGCCCAAATCTCTATTTGTATTTGGATCCTTGTCCCTCATATTGTTGAATTCATGGAAATCTTGGCTTAATTTGAATTAGGGTTGTTCAAGAGGTCATTTGGGATTTTAGATCTCAATTGACCCTATGGAACATACAGTTTAAATGTCCTAAATTTGTCAATCAATCTAGTCCCTACTTGAATGTTTCAATGGTTTTATAAGATATGGTTGGAGTTCCCAGCCTCAATTACAAATATGTTGGATTTGCATCCTTTCAAGTTTTCAAACCTTAACGGGATGTATCGCCAAAATATCTAAAATCCTCCATCCATTTCTAGATCTAGTGACATTTTCCCTAGGATTTTGAGTGGGACTTTTAGTCCTGATTGGACCTATCCTTAAGGTACTTCACTATAGAATTACCAGTGTTTGTTTGAGTTCCAAACCCTAATTGAACATTCTGAAAAAAGTTTGATATTCGATTTTGATCCTAATCCTTGACAAAGTAGTATGTGATCCATTAAATGATCCTCGTGGGATTTTTACTATTCATTGGACTTTCATTCAAAAGGTCCAAAAGATCTATGTCTGCTTGTAGTTTGACTTCCCAACTCATAATAGCCAATGTCCTATTGAGGTTTCAAACCCTAATCAAACACCTCGAGTAAAGATCCTTGATCTATTCTTGGACCCCTCTCGCAAATAGTTCAAAGATAGGTAAATTCTCAGGTTCCTACGGAGTTATGGAACCTAACAAGACTATTAATCTTGAATGTGCTCATGGTTACAATTCTAATCTTGTCTTATTACAAACTCTCCTTAAACAAAGAATGGTAGTAAAATGATGAAGCTTCCCTTAAATTTTAGCTACCAAATAGATGTCTAATTTGTTTATCTTTCTTGTAAGTATTTTAAAAGTCTAATATTAGTGAAGATTCTACTGGAGAGGAAATATCCAAAGAGGAGAGAGAAGAAAGAAGAGAAAATAAATCTAAGGATGATAAACGTCCTATCACCATGGAATACAAATTTCAAGGAGTTCCTAATGTGTCCAGATTCAACTCCAAAGTAATGAAGGTTGCAGATACAAAATTGGGACACATCAACATAGAGGCCTTCAAAGAGGAAGCATTTTCCCATGATGCCTCTCCTAGAGCTTAAAATATTTCCAATTCAAGATTAGCACGTGTGGCTTCCTTCCTAGTGGTAGTGCAATGCCCAAACTTATACTAGTTGTAGCCCAACATTACAACCCTTCAAATAAGAAGTGTTGTGATCCCTATGGCAATGAGATAATTGATTTATTTCGACCCATGATAAGAATAACATTTGATTTACCTCCCTACACTCAACTCAAAATGGTAACTAAATTAGAAGCAATTGGGGAATATAAGAAAGACATAAATGGCAATCTTATACACCTCGACAAAAGATGGCTTGGAAATGAAAGGAATCTTTTTTCCAAGATTTCATAGGGATTCAAAAGATCATACTTCTATTCAAAAGTGGGAGACATCATCACTTTATTATGCATATCTTTTGGCAAGGAATAATCTAAAATATATGATACATGGATGTTTTATTTCATCTATGTCATCCTAAAAGGATAGGTCTTCTTGGATTGGGGCCAGATTATGTCAGACATTCCTCATGCCCAATTAATCACAATAAAGGACACTAGGCAATTCTTCATGTCTTCCTATGTGGTGTATTTGGCAGCTAGAGTTGGAATTTCCCAAGATTGACCACCAAAGAAATCAGAGGAAAAACTCTTGGGTAGAGTAAGATATGGGAATTATATGTACAGTTGGAGCTAAGAGAAGCAAGGAAACATTTCAATAGAGTTAATGATGTTTTCCTCTACCTAGTGATCAATCAACTCATTAGAGACACAAGATTCAAAATGTCTAAGGAATCCATGGCATGATTAAAGACTAGGGGCAATGGTTCGTTCAATTTCTCAAGTCTACTTGTATTAGGATATATGTTTTTGATAAGGCACCCTACTTGTTTCCTAGGTATTGCAGTGGCAAGATGATATTAATTGAGTTTGTGAGGCAAGTTATGGAAGTGCATCTCAAGTTTTCTAGTAAACTCAAAGCTAAGCTACCATTAAAGTAGGGAGGATCCAATCTAGGTTTGTTACTAATTTTGGGCATTGCTCTCAAAAGTATTTCTTCTCCTTGGTCTACTTCACCTTCATTTTCTTCATGTCCTCCTACTACTTCTTTGTCCTCACTAACATAGATTTTGATGTGTACTATCTTCTTGCACTACCTCTATTTCTTCTAACTTTGTTGTAATTCCTCTCGTAATTTCTATAATTGTCATATCACCAACCTGTGGTGTTGCTCCTCTTTGACCACATCCTTTGTGTGTCACGTCTCTGCAAACCCTCTACAGTTGCAAGTCTTCTCTTTCTCTCACTCACCCACAACAAATTTCTCTAGGATTTCTTTTCTTGATGTGAACACAACAAACCCTCACTTTGATACCACTTGATGTAGTCAAGATCAAGGAATCCTATTGAATAGCCCAATCACATAGCCAAATTCTAGATTCAACAACAAAATTAGTGTTTAGATAACACATAAATTGAAACCCTAATGTATAACAAAAAAATTATAATATAGGAGTATAATTAGATCATTTCTTGATCTTTGTCGTCCTTCTAGAACTTGCAAAAGATCCACAAATGCATGCATTGATATTCATTTTATCCATTAGTGGCTTGGAAGTCGAATTAGATTTGATATTGGCCATTACAACCACCAATGCATTGCAAAAATGTTGAAATATAGTAGCAGGTTGAAATTCCACATGTGTAATAGCAAGTTGGAAATCTGTAAATGCAATTGCAAGTGAAAATGCATAATCAACTAGTTCAAACAAGAAATCTCAAGCTTCAGGTCTAGTTGGTTGGTAAACTCTGCAATCCCTACATGTGACATCATCATCCTACTAAAGTTAGCTGATACCATGGTAACATCATTGATAAAACTATTCATTTGAATTGGATGATGCAACTTTAAAAGGTTCAATACACTTGATTTTATCCACATGTCCTGATGACCATGTGAAATTTGTAAGCTTCAAATGGTTAAGAATTTCAAAAGAATCAAATGGACAAGGAATTCTTATGGATTGGATGACCCCAATTCCCAATGTTGGACTATTGTTGTCATTGATGTCAAAAGTGCAAATCATGTAAGGAGTCGCACGGTTCCAAGTTTTCCTAACATATGTCGCAGCTAGGGCCAAAGTTGTAAGCAGTCATGGGGTTCCAAGTTTTCCTAACGTATGTCACGAGGTTCTCAAGTTTCATAACCTCCTGACTTAGTGACTTAGCTAATGGTGTGAAGGAAGGAAGAAGGTTGTCTTTGTTATCGACCAGTCACAGGTTTTCACAATATCATAACCTCTAGATAAGGTTCTAAAGTTCAATTTTTCAACGACCTGTGATCGTGTGATAATGAGTAACGAAGCACTCCATGTGGGACCTAGCCATAATCATGATGCAAACATGTGGCATGATGGGATTGAGTAAACAATAATCCACATCCTTATTGTGGATTATGGAGCTGTGACATGGCAATGACATGGACATGTGACGACAGCATGTGGACCCCACATTGGAATGATGTATTGGGTGTTGTTGTTTTCATTGAAGTAGCTTAGTCATTTCGAAAAGAGTTTCATAGGTTCTCTTTATTGTTGGTGTGTCATGGGTTTTCAGAACATCATAACCTTTGACAAGAGGTTCTGAGGTTCTATTTTTTAGCAACTAAGCGATATGAGTATGATGCCGACTGTGGGACCCGAGTGTGATGATGGTTAACAGATGGCAATGAATTATTGCTCGATATGTCATCTTGCATCAGTGTTGTGAATGACGTGGAGATGACATGGATGACATGTAGGTTGTGGGCTCGATTAGATATCATGGAAAGCCTATCGATGTGACCTGTTTGTATCAGTGGGAGTCTGAATGGAGTCCCAATGATGGGATGATATGATAGATCAACGATGGTGGTTTAAGTGACCAATTATCCAATGGTCAGGGTTTAAAAACACAACAGTGAATGTTGATCACAGGATTGAGGTGTGAAGGAGTTGATCGACAACCAAAGTTCAAATGCAGAGATCGAAAACGGCTATGACAAGTGTAAACAAGGGCGTGGTCTGAAAACTGACACAGGAGAAAGAATTAATTTTTCCAATTACCTCAATGACCAATTAAATTAAGATTTGATCTTCAAAGTGGCGAAACAAATTGCAGAGATGATCAAGATCAGAATCAGATCGAATGATCGCAAGAATGCATTAAATGTATATTAGATTCTAGGGTTGTACAAAATGTTATTCTTAGAAAATTCTCTACACCAAAATAAATGTTGTGCAACTCGATGCAGAGGCATGGTGATATTTGACGAGCTGGACAGTACGTTTGTGGCTCAATGCTATGACACTTATGGAAGTAGGTTGCAAGTGGGAAAACCCTGACAGTGATTCCAATGTATATGAACTGAATGAGGGGAATTATTTGATACACGGAGAATGAATGAGAGTGTCTAAATGTAGAAGAAGGTGAACTGTAACAGAAAGAAAATTTTGAAAATTCATGTAGTTGGTTACAGTGGAGTAAGGGAGAACTGAGAGAGAGAGAGAGCTTATGTACTAAATTGATGCATTATAGGTTATGTAGAACCATTTTATGCATAGTATATTGCAAAAATTTGTATGAGGTTGTAGCCTCCATTTTGCATTGAGTTGTAGCTCAAAATAGGGTGTAGTAGCATCCTTGAAGTTGTAGCTTCTAAACAAGGATTTGTTGCTTCCTTGGGTTGTAGCCCTAAACATTGTAACTGAACTTTGAAGCTTGTGAGGCTAGATTGGGACAGTAGATCCTAGCGACATTTCTCACCGTGGTTTTTCCCATCTTGGGTTTTCCACGTACATATTGTGTTATATGTTGATCTCTCTTGTGCTTGTGACTATTATATCTGTTAGTATTTCAATCTACACAATTGAGGTTAAGGTTGAATCTACAAAATGGTTTAAGAACTAAAAGTTTTAAGATCTACTGATTCATCGTGTTCTAACACCAAAAGCATAGAAGAACCCAATAGTACTGGTTTGTGTGGGCGAAGTCATCAAAATTGGCTAAAATTTAATGAGTTGATACAAATAAACCAATTCACTTGACTAGGAGAATTCTATGAATACAATCAAACCTTCTAATGTTGGTTGTCTAGAAAAACACATCAAAACTGGTCCAATACATTAGAACCTGTTGAAAGCGATTGGTTTAGTAACAATTATCCACAAAGCCCCAAAGTAGGCTAAACATCCACATAAGGTAGGTTTAGCAACAACTAGAAAGTTTGCAGCCAATCACAAACCAAAAATTTGCAAAGCCATAACTTAGCCAGATTTTGTCTACTCTTCACCAAATTGGACCCATGAACACCCATTAGGCTCCTCTACAATGTGGCATCATTAGATTGCCCAAATTATTTTTGAAAATTCTCCTAAAGAAAGTAACCAAACTAACACTAGTAGAACCAAAAGCAATTGAACTGAAAGGAAATATTTTTGGTTGATGCAACATTGCCTATGGACCTAGATGCTCCTGCATCACTTTTTTATGCACTTTTAAAAACTTTTTGTTTAATACAATATTTTTTCATAATTTTAACAAGTGTCATGTAGTTGTCAATATGCTTGCTTTTATAATATTGTATTAGAATTGTTGATTAGCATAGTTGAAGTCGAGTTTATTCCTTAAAATTAATATTGGAGCTTGTAAATAATCATATAATTTTTTAATGATATGCTTGAAATCACCCCTTTTATTTCATATAGTCTTACTAAAATTTTAATTGACATCTTAGATAGAATTATTTTATTTAATTAAGAGTTATTTTGTAATTTCAGTTATTTTAAATATATGTTTGTGTAACAAAAAGATCTTTAACTAATCATATTTTTAATATATCAATCTAATTCAATAGAATTAATTGTAGATGGTGGTATACATAAAAGGAAAAAGTCGGATTGTAGCACAAAATATAAATCTTATTTTTAATAAACCAATTTAATTCAATAGAAATAATTGTAGATGGTTGTAGACATGGAAGAAAAATTGAATTCTAGCACAAAATAGAAGACTCAACTTAGCAAGATTGATATACCAAATTGGATTGGACTTAGTGAAAAACTTGAGGCAAAACTCTACTCCTTTGATGTTGAACATTAAAGATTAATGTGGTGTTTTTCAATTCTACAACATTGTCACTTTTGACTAATTTTAAAAAAATAAAAAAATAAGAGATTATAATGAATCATGGATTAAAATGGATCAAGGTTTTAATGTGTTGGAAAATCCTTTTCATTTATCAATATTTCATGAGCTACATGATTGATGTCTATTGTGCTATGAAAATGTGGGAGAATAAACTTGTAAAAGGGGTGCAATTTGCTCGAATTTATGTGAGTGGTGATAATAAATGACTCCACTACTGCATGTGTTATGAGCCTTGAACCATGAAATGTAAATTTTATGATATATGATGTTCTACATTTACATAAAATGATTCCTTATCACTTACCAATGATTGCTCATCTGGTGATAAGTAGAATCATTGGTCTGTACATAAGATTTGGCCAAGCGCCACAACCATGTTGCATCATTTGCACTATAATCATGAGTAAGTGCACGTATCTCACCAATTTCCACATATGCAGGATGAAAATATAACTCAATGGCAATAGGCATTACAATCCCATTTTAGAGAGAATAACAAAGATGGTGTGGGTGGCACAGACTTTGCTACTAGGAAGATTATTTAATGCATTGTATGTAGGGAATGTAAGCATCATAGTGGTCCAATGTAAAGAGTCTATAAATCCAAGATAAGTGATCCTTTTAGTGGCTAGTTGCGAGTCATCAGAGCATTCAATAAGACAATGTAGGAAAGAATTTGTTGCAGTAATCAGGAAACTAACATGATTGTTTGCACAAAGCACATCTCTATCATGCCATTAAAGTAGAGTTGCAAACCTATTTGTCTTCTTCTATCTTTTTCAATTATAGTTTTAGTTGCAAAGACTTTGTCTCTCTTTATTTTGAAGGAGAGTAGACATCTTCATTTATTTTTGTTTTCAATCCTTGTGCAAATAAACCTCCTCCTAAACCTATATAGTTGGATGGATGGTTAAGGAGTAGATCTAGTTGGAAGATATATGTTTTGATAGTTATATTTTTGTTTCATAGATAATATCTTTGTTAGTTTTCTATTATGCATTCATGAATGAGAAATTTGTGAAGATTCTTTTCAAAATGTAGAGTTCAATTATATGCAATAAAGATGTTCCAGTTTACTGTTATGATTAGTTGAAGCAAGTAGCATAGATTTGGTTTCTCTTATGGGTACAACAACTTGAGCAAGGGCCAATCAAGGTATTGTTCACCCAACTTAACTTCGGTTGTTAATTTACATGTTTACATTATTGCATTCATTTCAGTAGATTCTTCATTCCATGCACATGAAAGATATTTAGTCTCATGATTTAAGTTATGTGATGCATCATTTAGTCATCCTCCAAAGTGAGTCAAGTCTAGTTAGAAGTAAGAATCATAAGTGTTGGTGAAATTACGGAGTTTAGATTTAGTAGTTAAATATTTGCACTATTAAGTTGAAGGTACCTGCAGCATCAGTAGCAGATTAAGTTATTTCCCCTATTTTGCAATTTATGCTTCATTTTCCTTTTCTAGCCTTTACTATTTTCCTGCACTTGCTTAAACCACCTATTCTTGATGATATAGGTCATGTAGAGTCTATGAATGCACATACAGTGCCAACATCATCAAAAGCTTACAAATTCTTGGATGATAATTTAATGGAGTCTTTGTAAGGGTATGGTGGACTGTTCAGTTAAGAACCCTTCCTCTGAATTGTGTGTCTAACACCAAGTTGACTAGACATTAGTGAGGCCTTACATATTGTTATCCTCGAATTCAACATGCTCAATTCAAGGGATAACCCCTACGAAACTTGTCTATTTTGTAGCCCACGTACTCTAAGCATGTAAAATGAGGCAAATTGTATTGGTCCTCGTGCGTGGTCCCCCATCCTCAAAAAGTCATTATGAGCATTAAACTTTGTTAGTTTGTTGAAATTCACATTTTAAACCAAGTTGTGAAATTTCAGTTTTGGGAGTTAGAATTTTTTTTTTGCACATGTAGGAGCGTTGATTTTTAGCGCATTACATGTAGAAGCGTTGATTTTTAGCGCTCTTGCATATTTCATGCCTTAGTCATTTTTTGGCACATGCAAGAGCGGGGTTTTTTAGCACTTTTGCATATTTCATGCAGAAGCTCAGATTTTCACCGCTCTTACATATTTCATGCAAAAGCTTAGATTTTCACCACTTTTGCATATTTCATGCATAAGCTTAGATTTTCACTGCTTTTGCATATTTTTTTCAAAAGCTTAGATTTTCACCGCTCTTACATATTTCATGCAAAGGTGCTTTTCACCGCTTTTACATATGACATGTTGAAGCGCTATTTTTTAGCACTTTTACACAAAATGCAGTTTCCTCCAAGTGTAAGAGTACTGATTTTTAGTGCCCTTGCATAAATTTATGGAAATTTTACTCACCCAGAAACTTCCAAAAATGCGTTCTAAGTTATGTTTCACCCGTTTCACTCAATTTTTCTCACTCCATTACTCACATCCATTTGCTAGTTTGCTCGCTTCCACTCAATTCTCTGTCATTATCGCATTCAAGCTTCCCAAACCCATGAAATTGCTTAGATTTACATCCAATATGTAGTGTCTTGAAAATTTGAGTAATTACATCTAAAGTGCAACACCCCATGATAAAACCTCAGTTTTTCCTACCTTTGCATCATAATTGTTAAAGTCTACTCTTACATACATTTTGATCTCTTATGCCCATATTTTAGAGTAGTTTTGATCAAGTTCTTGCTTATCACCAAGCAAGAAGGCTTCAAAGTACAACCATAAAGTTCTTCCCATGTTTCAGTTTTTTGAGGAAGTGATCATCAATGGTTCAAGAAGAATTTAAAGATGAAGCTTTCTCATAGTTTCAATGAACAAAATGATGGATTTCTAGCTTATTCTAGATTTGGAAGGCAATGGAAAGCCTCCAATCTCATTAGTGGAATCAATCTCAAGAATCCTCATCATCTCTGAAGTACACTCCAATGCTAAATAGTGATGAAGTGCACGTCGTCATGAAGTTTTCATGGGGAAAGATGTTGAAGAAGGCAAAAATTTTCCTTAGATTAGATTTCCCAGTTTTAACATTTTTCATGCTTTATGTTTAATAAGTTTTGACATTTTACATGTCATTTTGCAAAATGTAATTACATGTAAAAAAAAAAATGTTCTCCTACATTTATGGACAACATTTTTTAATAAGTCAACTAGTTAGTTAGGATTTTCCTAGATTCTCTCTCCTCTCCCATCTATAAATAATAGAGAATTATATTGTAATTGTTACCTTTTTATCTTTTGCAACATTAAAGTGTTGCCCACTTGTGAAACGAATATTGAAAATTTGAGTTCAATTTTGTGAATCTAATTTTTGATCAATAAAGAAGTGAAGTTGCATACCAAACTTTGTATTGGGAACAATTATCTTATGGTTTGATTGAATTGGTAGTGATTAGTAATTGAGATAGGAAGGGCTTTGAGTAAATCTGTGTAAACTTTGAGTTACACTCATTACTTGAATTTGTGATATTGTTGAATACTATTGGTGAATTTTCTATAAGACTTTGTGCTTATATTTATTCATGTTGTTCATGGGATTATTGTGAAGTGTATAGAATACTTTGTGCTTCTCATACAACGTTGGTTGCTATCTTGAAGGATTCTTTATCGGAAGCTACAAAATGACTTTGTGCCTCCATGAGCTTTTCTTATTTATCACTTATCATTATCATGCTAGTATTCCTAGGCTTTGCTTTGACAAGATAGGAATATTGGAATTACTGCTTGGTTTTAGTTTGAATTTGTATTGCATCAGGAACCTAAAATTGTGAAACATTGTAAAACATATTCTCTGAAAAAAGAGAGAATCATGAATGTGACACACCCCCATATCATTATTGTAAATATTTAATTAGTCTTCTTTAGTTTCAATAAGCAGTAAGAAGGGTGCCTTCCCTTTCTGAGAGGAGAGATTCTATCTCACATAACTGTAGCTGAAATCAAGGTTTTGTAATCTGTTAAAAAGAGATTACAAAATTTTCACCCAACACATATACCACCATTATGCTAGTGGTAGCCAATCTACCCATTGAGATTGTTTATTTGAAATGAAATAACATAGATATCCTTCTAAACACTTATTAACAACCTTAGTTTTCCCATCAGATTAAGGGTGGTATGAAGAACTATGAACCAATTGAGTACCCAAACATAAGAATAAAAACGTTCAAAAGTGACTAGTAAAGATAGGATCACAATCACTAGCAATAACCTTAGGTGTACCATGTAGCTTTTACTGTTGTAATTGTTGTAAAAGGATGTGATAATGTAGTGAAATGTACATCTTTAGTGAGGTGATATACTACTTCCATGATGATATTATGACCTTTAGAATTTGGAAGGTTTGTGATGAAGTCCATGGATACCTCTTCTCAAATTTGGCTAAGAATAACTAATGGTTGCAAGAGACCCGACGTCTTAATTGTCTCTCCTTTATTTCTTTGAAAAACCAAACACATAGCCATAAATTTATTAACATCACCTTTTAGCCCTTCCCAAAAAAAATATTGCTTGACTCGATGATGTGTCTTCAAAAATCTTGAATGACCATCAATTGGAGAATCATCAAATTTTGTGAGAATCTTGTGTTTAAGAGTGGAATTCTTATAGAGATGCAATCACTCTTTATACCACAAAGTATATCCCCTCCAATAAAACTTATCTGAACTACTAGGATCACTCTTTAACTATTTTTTTAGAAAAGGTGATCCTAGATCTAACTAGGATTAGCTACTTTTCACTTACTCAACATTAGAATCGAGATCGATAAAGATATGAGATTGAACTGCAACCCAAAAGGTGAGTCAATCAATCTTCGATCTGATTCAATGTAGGCTGGAAATTGATTTTTGATGTGATGCAATGATGTGATTATGTAAACCAGGTATTAAATGCAACAATCTATTATGATTTCTGACAAACTGGAA
Source organism: Sequoia sempervirens (assembly GCA_007258455.2). Taxonomy (NCBI): domain Eukaryota; kingdom Viridiplantae; phylum Streptophyta; class Pinopsida; order Cupressales; family Cupressaceae; genus Sequoia; species Sequoia sempervirens. Next base: position 14,783 of record VDFB02041039.1, read on the forward strand.
ACTAACAGACAAAATTGGAATCCAAAAATGAGTAGAGCAGACACAGGTGTACCTTTTATGCAAATTTGAGTATGATCTAGCTAGTTTAGGGCACAAGGATGCCCTGGACTAGCTTCCTCTTGTCTCAAATCTAAAAATACAAGCTTTTGGACACTGGTTTGTAGGTTCTTTCCTCTGGGATTTGTTGTCAGATCTTTGTCTATTTATGAGAAATTGCAGATTTTGTGACTTTTCAACTTGTAGGGTTTGAGTGCATGAATGAACAAATATCCTTCAATCCTCCAATTCTCCTCATATCTATAACCTACACACATGAAAAGAGGGGAAGGGTTGTGCCATATAGGGGCTTGCCTAAGTCAAACCCCATGTTGGTATTTCTACCTCCACAATGACAAAATTAATGATAAAAGAGAGCTTATCCTTTTGAGGTATAGAGGCTAATTGATAAACACGTAATGAATTAAAAATTTGCTACACCTCACCACTCAAATTTGATCTCCTTGATGGACTGAAGTCATGCTCATCACCTTCAAGGTTTCATTGTTTCTTGATTCAATTTGATTATGTTGGGTGAATATTTTGTAATTCCTTTACAAATTAAAAAATAGGGATTTCAGCCATAGCTATGATGAGAATTTTCTCTCCTCTCTAAAAGGGGAGGCTCCCTTCTTATGCTTATTGGAACAAAAATCAAACTATGCGAAACTAAAACTATTTACACTAGCCTTAACCATGTGGGGTGTGTTACATTCAACATTTTTTCTTCTTTCATAAAATATGTTTACAATGTTCCATGGCAATATTCTATAATGCTCTACACTTCTAAATATGTACCTAATCAGTAATCACCAATATTCTTGATTAAACGTAAGAGTAATCAAGAGTACTAGTACAACTAGATTAATAGTAACCAAAAGACACACAAAAGCACAAAGTCTTCTTGTTGCCCTCTATGATAATTCTATAGTAACAAATGATGCACGTTGTAGCACAAAGTTTATCAACCCACTTCACCAATAGATCCACACACAAAGTGAATAAATTCAAGCTCAAAGTCTTGATAGTCTCCACCAAGAAACATTTTCATCACACAATTTCAAGTAATCAATATAACTCAAAGTTCATATATCCTATCTTGAACATCCTTCCAACCATAAGAAAGAATTACCACTTATCTAATTAACAACAAGAGAAATCAATAAGAATGACATAAGAACATTATCACTCATAAAAAATTGATTCAAAACAAAGGTTGACATCAAAATTCGCCTCCTTTTATGAACTAAAATTGATCTTGCAATTTGAACACAAAGTTTCAAAGTTGAGTCACAATTTGGGAAACACTTCATTGCATAACATTAAAAGGTACTAAATACAAATGAGCTCTCTCATATTTATAGATGAGATCGAAAGAGCTAATCTTGGAAAAAAATAACTACTTTGACTTATTCAACATTGGAGTCCAAAATTATTAGAGGACTTCTCTATTTTTACATGTATTTACAATTCTGAAAAAGACATGTAAATTGTCTTGAACTAATTACAAAAAATAGGGAAATACTTAATAAATAAACTAAGGAAAAGATCAGTTGTCTTCAACATCTTTCATCAGGAAATCATCATGCCTCTTCAGGATCATTCACACTTCATCATTGTCTGGCCCTGAGGTATGTTTGGCGATGGTAAGAACTTTTAGGATCGAATCATTTACCATATTGCAAGCTTCATCATGCCTTCCCAAAAACACTCTCATATTTTCCAAAGCCAACTAAAAATCCAACAACTTGTCCATTACAGCCACTAAAGGCTTGGTCATCAAATTCCCTTTAGACCATGTTGGTGAACTCTTGAAAAACCACATTAGAGGAAAGAAACTTTCGATTGTCATCAAGCACTTCATAAGGAAGTTCTGTAACCTTGTTAACAAGGTTGAAATCATGATCCTCACTAACCTCTCAAACACTTCGTAAGTCCTTGATCAAATCCTTGATGAAATTTTCTTTATGTATCATGGCTTCTTTCACCTCTACAAACTTCTCCCTATTAGGAATAATCTCAACTTCCACCAATGTATCTATCTTGAGCTCTTTCATTTTTATCTAATCTTGCAACCTGTTCTTCATTTCTCCCTTTTCTCGAATGAAAGATTTTGTAGTTTTATCTAATTCAGACCTTATCTCTTTCATTTTCTCTATCTTTTCCATAAATGATCTCAGGAGCTTGATACCTTGTGCCACCATTCAGTCAATAAATTCATCAATCACTCTACCTCTAGTGTACACCTTCTCTACCTTCTGAATTATAAGATCTTTAATGCCAACTGCCACTACCATAGGTTTGACAAACTCAAAAGTTTGGGTAATCTTCTATAGTACAGTTGTCAATTGTTCTATCTTTTCCTTGTAATGATCCCTTGCCTTCTCGATCATATCAAACCTCTCTATGAGAGAGTTCAAGGTGGATTGAACATCTTCCTTCACATTCTCATGAGTAACCTTTCCCAACTCAACTCTTATGACAAAGTAATTTGTGATATCCACTTCTTCCAATGTCTTGTCAAGGGGAAGGTGAGCTACCTATGCATACCTATTACCTTCTTTATCAACCAACAACCTCGAGAGAGTCTTCACCTTCTTCTTTGTTTTTGTTCTCATAGATGTAAGTTGTGTGAAGTTGAAGTCATCTGGGGAGACGACTTCTTTCTTTGTCTTTGGTGTTTGTGAAGAGAACCAAGGTGGAAGGGGTGAATTCTCTTCTAGATTTGCAGTCATAATTGGATTTGAGACTACTATACCAAAATATGTAGTGGTCACGATGGGAGGAGTGTTAGTTAAAACAACACTTGGTATCTCAACACTTGAACAAATTCAGTTATGAATTGCTTTGAATCAGACTGTGATGTAATATCAGAAGATGGAGAAGATAGGCTCGACAAAGGCATTGGAGATCTTGACACATCATCCAAACTTTGTTTGGGACTTTCAAAAGTAGACCTTGTGGAAGGGAATGAATGTATAGATTGGACTATTAAAGTAGGAGGCACATTGACTGTAACTGCAGGGGTAATAGTAGTAGCAAGAATATTAGAAAAATGTGAAGATGTGGTAGGAAGAGTAGATACAACAATGGTAATGGAATATCAATGAATTTTGCATCTAGTCTCATGACTATGTTGTCATTGGAATCTCTAACACTTCTGTCATTCTTGTTGTAATGTGATGCCACCTGAGGAACAAATTTTGGATTCTAAGAAGCTATAGGGAAAGTAGCTACCATATGAATATTACTCTTAACAATCCATCTCATACCATCACTCAATGGTTACTTCCTTGTTCTATCCAAAAACTCAGACATGTCCACATGCTCGATTTATGTGTCCTCAATATCATCAATATTTGATGAAACCACTGTAGCCAAAAACACACCCCGATACTTGTATTTCATGGCTTTTCCTTTGCTAGGTGATGGATCCGTCATTGGTGAAGTATAGGAAATTGATCAGGTACTTGCAGGAAGGCAAGTGTGAAATTCTCGAAGTGCATGCACAATAAACTACATGAATTTTTTTAGGATTTTGACAATGTTAGAAAAATTAGCATATGGCAAATTGTAGCAAGGGAAAATCAGAGTGATAATGCGTGTATTGGGGCTTGAGCATGATGGATGCAAAAAATGGAGTGCAAGCGGAAAACTTAGCAAAAAGGAAAAATTTCTTAGAGTTAGAGAAATTTTGGCAAGAATGTGTGAGGTCGCTAAAAATCAACGCCTATGCATGTGAAAATGAAAGCTTTGATGTTCAAACAGTGAAAAATAACGATACTATGGATGGAAATGGATGCTTGCAAAAAAATTACAAAGTCGTTGAAAAAGTCCAACTTTTCAATATGGGGGTAGAACTATTTAAAGTTTGATGTCAAGTCAAGGTTTTTCACCGACCCTACATCTTTTCTTTTGAATTTTTGTGTGTTGGCAGAGAAATACCCTACCTGTGCATCTTTAATTTGGAAGTTCATTTTTATATGCATATGTGTTATATTTTAATGCTTATACATATAACCAATGGGTTGGACTTGACATTTCTCCACACGAGGTTTTATGTTGCATTTGCACATGGGGATCGAATTTTAAACAATCAAGTTACTGCAGGGTCGAGGAAAAACCCCGACCTTGCAGCTTTGGTAAAACGTTGAACTTATGTATTGTCAGTAAAATTTGTTGAACACACATGCTAACCTTGGCATTCAATGAGTTTAATGCTTTAGTGAAAAAATTCTCCGCCTATGCAAAACAAAGGGAACTTATCAACATGCTAACATGGAGAATTTTTGTGCAACATTACAAAAATCTCATTATATAAAACATGATCAGAGAAAAACTCCACATATTCTTATGAATGAGTTTGAATTTAATGTGGAATTGGGGAAGAATCTCGACCACTCAGAGGAAAATGGAGAGTTTAATGTAGAATATTGTAAAAAATAACAAAATATTAGGTTCATATGAAACAAACGACATGGCAAAATACAAGGACCTTAAAGGGAAAAATGGCCTAAATAAGAACATGGGAAACAACGATTAGGGTTCGCGGGATAACTTGCATGGAAACAAGAATAAAATAAAAAAAAAAAATTGAATGCGCTGGGAAAACCTAAATTTAAACAAACAAAATAGAAAAGAACAAAACAGACTCACCTGGAAATGTAAGCGAAGAAAATGGTGAAAACCCTAGCTAGATCAACATAAAATTTGAGGAAATCCACAAGAAACCAAACTAGTGTGCTTCGTATGAACTTGTAGAGGAATACAAACAGAAAAAATATGTTTAAAATGAGGAGAGGAATAAGCAAAAAATGATTAAAAACCAATTTTGAAAGTCATTAAAACCCCTAATAAATGCAACTGGTGTGAAGGTTCAGTTGCACTGTCAAGTTTTTTTAACTATGCAATTAGAAATTCAGTTGGTAACTTGCAAACTCGACAATATTTTTTGACCTTGCAACCTTTTTAATTTTACAACTTTGACTTGTAGGGTCGCTAAAATTTAGCGACCCTACAAGTATAAAAATATTTCTAACTCCCACAAACTGAGTTTTCATGACTCGCACCAAAAGGTGAATTTTGACAAACCGACAAAGGGAAACACTTAGAATGAATTTTCGAGGTTGGGGGACCACGCATGAGGATCAATGCAATTTTCCTTGTTTTGCGTGATTAGAGTTCACAGGCTACGAAACAGACAAGTTTCGTAGGGTTTATCCCATGAATTGAGCACAACTAAATTCAAGGATAACATATTTGAAGACTTAAAAATTTTAGTACATGTAACAAAATGCATGCAAACATGTGAAAAACTTACAAATACATGACATGATGCTTGGATGATGAAATATTATAAAAATATTGCTAAATCTACCCTTCAATTGCCTTGAATGATTTTTGGAAGTATTTTCTTTAATAGTTTTTTTCTCAATATTTTCTCCCTTTCATAAATTGCCCCCCTCATGCTCAAAATGTGAGGAAAACATGTTTAAATATGCATTTTAATTAATCCTTTTGGGTAGGGGCTGACCTAGGGTTATTTTCAAATCATAAAAGCCTGCCAATCAAAATTTCACTTTCAAAAATTTCCTTTTTGGTCTAGGGCACCTTGTATAAAGTGATAGGTACTTTTTTACTCAAATTTATAGGGATGATGAGGAATTAAATGAATTTTATTAATCTGGCCTCAAAACTGCTAAATCATTATTATAATTAAAGTTATAGGCAAAATAGGGTGTCAAGGTACTGTGAAATTGTCAAGGGTGACAATTTTCGACAGTACAACTGTTGAATGAGATTACTTGTAGCAACATCATTTTTCCACTCTGCTTTGGCTTCACCACCCAATCTCCTTGTCATATTGAAATGACATAAAATAAAGCTTCATCTTTCTCAACCTTCCTAGAAAGTGCATTTGCCACAACATTTTCCTTCCCTTTGTTATATATAATCTCAAAGTCATTTCCAAACATCTTAGTGACCCATTTTTGTTGCTCTTTAGAATATAATCTTTTTTCCAAAAAATATTATAGGCTATCATGTTTTCTCTTAACCTTGAAGTGTCCACCCACTAGACAAAGCCTCCATTATTTTATTGCATGAAGAATAGCTAGCATTTCCTTCTCATAAATAGGTTTTGATTAATGCTTACCCTTTAATTGATGACTCTAAAAAATAATCGGTAGAACCTCTTGCATGAGAATTGCTCATATACTATTTCCTAAAGCATCACATTCCACAATAAAATCCTTGGTGAAGTCTAGAGTAGCAAGAACTAGAGTTGTACACATAGCCTCCTTCAATCTCTAAAATGCTACATTATCAAATTCATTTCAATGAAAAAAATCCTTCTTCAATAAATATATGAGGGGTGCTTCTATACGACCATAATTATTCACAAATCTCATATAGTATCCATTCAATCAGACTAGGAAACCCCTCAATTTCTTAATGGTTTTGGGAATAGGCCATTCCATGATAGTCTTGATTTTGTTAGGATCCACCTTTAATCCATGTGAAACTATGTGTCCCAAGTACTCCACCTCATCGACACCAAAAGCACACTTAGATGGCTTAGCATAGAGTTGATGATCTTCACGAACTTGTAATTCTCGATCTACATGTTGCAAGTGTTCTTCCCATGTCTTGTTATAAATCAATATATCATCAAAGAAAACTAATACAAATTCCTCAAGAATTTCTTAAAGATGGAGTTCATCAAACTTTGAAATGTAGACGGTGCATTGATAAGACCAAATAGCATCACCAAAAACTCATAATGACCTTCACGAGTCCTAAATGTTTTCTTACAAATATCTTCTTCCTTAATTTGAATTTGGTGATATCCTAATCTATGATCTAACTTTGTAAAATGCATAGCTCCATTCAATTCATCTAGCAAATCATCAATGACAAGAATAGAAAACTTATCTTTGATGGTGTACATGCTAAGAACTCTATAGTTTGGGCACATGCACCAAGTTTCATCCTTCTTACACACTATCACCACGGGCAAGGAGTAATCACTTTGGCTATGTATGATAATTCCTACCTCTAACATCTCCTCCACAATCTTTTTAATCTCAATTATATGAATATATGGGTACTTGTAGGGCCTGATGTTGGGTGGTTGGTTCCCTATAACTAGTTGTATGGCATTATCATGATCTCTATTAGGAGGAAGTCCTTTAGGAATATCTTCCAAAACCACTAAGTGTTGATAAATTATTGTTTGTAAATCTAAATAGGTGGGAGAATTAGATTGAAAGACTTATAATGAACATAATTAGGCCACAAATCCATCAAATCATTTCTTAAGCAACTTATGCATTTGATGAGAGCTTACCATTTGCGGGGACTTTGCCTTCAACCCTATTTTGTTTTTGTTCGGTAAATCGCTGCTAAAGGGCAACACCCTACGCTTTTGACTGGAGATATGAACCAGTGAGGCCACATACGGGGGACCGCATCCCTGATATCTCCATAACCACCGCTACCACCACCGTCGTCATCACCATATCCACTACTGCTGCCACCATATCCACCATTGTTGTTGCCTTTGTTGACCCCGTTGTCACTTTCTCCCTGCGGTAATCCCATTATCCACTATGGGATTTGAACCTTAGACAACCCAACTACTGCCATTGCAACTTAACTGTTGCACTACGGGGTCATCCACTACCTTCAACCCTATTAGCTCTATGGTCTTTCCTTATTGAAATCTCATGAACATTTCTTAGAAGTTCATCTCAATTATTCCTAGAGTAGTAAGCCATTGTACTCCTAAAACAATATCTACTACACCCATTGAGATAGCATACAATAGGCTATCAAGGTGATAATCTCCCATGGATAATTTAATGCACTAGCATTTTCCAAAACAATTAACAATACCACCATATGCAATCAAGACCTAAAACTTGAAAGTTGGATATGTTAGGTTAGGTGACATTTACCTTGCTAACCTATGTAATTTTTATGTCTCCATGTTTCTTGGAAAGTGTCTTAGGGGACATGAAAGAAATATATTTAATTTTGGCATTATTGTAATTATACTTTTGAGAGGAAATTTAATGTTGGCGGAGGTTACACATTACTAGAGGAAAAATTATCCCTCCTGGGCATTCACATTGGGAATGTCAAGAGTCTTAAGTGGGTCACCAATTTTGGAGGGAAATATGTGTCCATTGGCTCTCCATTTGGAAGCTAAATAGTCATTGAAGCATTCTGAATGCTAGAAGTTGAAGAAGCTATGGGTTAGGCACCCATGTTAAAGCCTTGTGAACATTAATTAATTAATTATTATGAATCTTGGGTTTCCAAGGAAGGGGTGTGGGTTTTTGCAAGTGGTTTTGGAAACTCTTGTTTTGATTTACCATTGTAGTTTTGCCTCCCACAAGTTCTATAAATTGGAGCCTTAAGATGGTAGTATCATCTTGTGTTATTTGCAAGTGTGTGGAAGCATCTAATGTGTAAGAGTGTTGAGTGGAAAACGTGATCCTAGATCTAATTAGGATAACTAAGATTACCTCCTTTTCACTTGAGTCAACATTAAACATAAATTGCCTAGGGTTTTTATGATTAGCTTGTTGCCACAGGGGAGATCCAACCTCCTAGGGTTTATGTTTGTTTTTGTTGTGAGGATGATAAATTTGATGTGTGATTTGACAAGCCTATTTGACATACAACCTTAGATCCGAAAATGTAATTTAGTGGACAAATGAAAATAAAAAGTAAAAAAATGACTTCAAATTTAAGACTGAGACATAAAGAAGAACCTATACTGTAAACTTGATCTTGAATTGCAAGGAAAAGGGTGCAGTGCATCCCAAACTATCTTGGTTCTTTTCTAGATCTGCAAATTTTGGATTGAAGGTTGTAGTCTACATCATGTTTTCCAAGACTGTCGCCTATTGAAATCTTCAAATTTGACCTACACAGATGAAATTAGGGGAAATATTATGTTATACAAAAGCTTGCCTAAGTCAAACCCCATTTTGGTATTTCTACCTCCATGTACAATGATTGGTGATGATCAAGAGGGAATACCCTAGGTCGAGCAAAGGCCAAACAACAATAATTAATTGAATTGATGAATGATAAATGATAATGTTACCTTGGTGTGAAACCCTTAATGAAGTGGTGTCACACAAATTGCCACAAAATTTGATTGATGAATGCCTTGATTACTTGATAGACCTACAAAATGGTAGCACATAACACATAATGGATTGCTACAACTAGCATGTAGAGAATAACTCAATGCATCTTCATCATTTGGCATGATTGATCATAATAGCCCCTTGCACATAATTGATTCCTTCGTCTTGATATCTTGCAAGCTTGAACTTGATTAATGAAAGTGTAATAATGTTGCTAAAATACTTGATAATTCTACTCTTGACTGCCCTTGACTAATTTTAGGATGCTTGCTTTGCTTAATTGAAGTGCTAGGATTAAAACGATAAAAATGATTATGTATTTACATGTAATTAATCTAATTTTCCAAAAATCAAATACCAATAGTTGACATTTGAGATAGGAAATAAAAACAATAAATTATTGACACCAAGATATTCAAATTTGGGGCCAACTTAAGTGGTCTAGGGCACACTAGATTCTTGCTTTTTAGGAATCAAATGTGTTGGGGGAAAAATATTAAATGCATAGTTTGATTTCCTATGTTTGATTTTCCAAGAATGTTTATAAAATGGGCAATTAATGAATAATCAGGTCTAAGTACATAGGGAGGCAAAACCTACTGTGAAATTGTCAAGGGTGACAATTTTTGACACTACATTTAGCCCTCACTTTACTGAGAGCATGAACTTATGGTCAAACACGCTAAATTATGTATATGTCAAGAGCGGTTCAATTATCTAGATATTGATGAGATATGATAGTGTTGAATCTAGGGGATGAACTAGCCCCTAAGATTCAAGATCCCATGACAAGATAACATAAGGACAAAGGAACACACATCTGTATGAAATATAATGCAACAAGAAAACACGAAACATACACAATGAAGACACACAACATAAGCATAATGCAAAGAGAAATGTGATATAAACGAAACTCCAAACATGATGTAAACCCAATGTAAACAATAAGAGATAATTAAAACACAAATATACATGTTAGTACTAAAAAGGATTTGAGTCGGTAAGGTAAAGAGACCTCTATCTTAAATTTGTCTCAAATACCAAATGTCATTTCTTGAATGTGTTTTTTAAACAAAATAGTGCTATTGTAAGGATGCAAGATCATTCATGAAACACGTGGCTCCACTGGCAAGCAAGCTGTGTTATGCTAGGTGGCCATATAAAAATTCTCAAGTTTGTGAATTAGCAAAGCTTTGTTATGCCAAATCCATGGAGTATTTTGCCAATCATGCTTTAGGGAGGGCATACAAGGTTTAATGTCATGGGGGATGAATCAATGCTCAACGTCACAAGGGGATGAATTGATAACCACACCTTAGGGGAATTATTAACACCACCACCAAAGGGGTATGTCAATAAGTCAAATCTCACAAGATGTCTATGAAATGCATAGGAGTAATATGCCCCCCCTTAAAATGTCAACATACTTGTTAAGGAGGGAGAAAATGACAATGAAGATAAATTGATTATACCTTCACACTTTCATCTCCATTGATTGAGCTACAAGTTCACACCCAAAATTTTTAGATTTGCTCCTTAAGTATGATTATGGATTGCTCTTTTAATATTTTTCTAGCATAATATGGATAACTCAAATTCCATTGTTGAAAATGGGATGGGAAGGCTTGAATTTATAGACTTTTGGATGGAGAAATTGAGGGTCAATATCTTCTTGTGAAATGGATGGTTGAGATTGAATGAGATGGCAAAGGCTTAGCCTTGTCACAAGGTGGAGGCATGTGACTACGACATATGGCATGGGGAAGAGAGCAAGGTGCGCTCACACATGTGTGAGCACACCTTGGGAAGAACAAGATTTTGACAAGTGGATACAAATATGGCAATGTGTAAGATGAGTACGCTTAGAGGATATGGCAAGTGGTGATAAGTGGAAAGTGTAGGGTGGCTTTTATGGGGAAGAGGATCTCACACATGTGACCATCTAGTGAGAGAGGTCAAAGGATGGCTTGGAGATGGATAATGACTTGTGCATGCAAGTCATTAAGAGGCTTGTATGACACATGTCACATGTCTACAAGCTTGGGGGAATGGGTATAATTAAAAATTAGAGGAAACGTTATTGAGGATTAGGATGTGGGTTAGGTTAATTAATCATGGATTTATTAACCTAGTCGAGATTAGTGGATTTGGAGGAATATAAACTAAGGTTAAAATAATTTAATAGTACAATATTTAATTAATTTAGGGAAGACCATAGGATAATTAATTAAATAATATGATATTTAATTAATTATGGGATAAGATGAAATAATAAATTATTTTTTGATCAGTTAAAGCGAGGATTTTAGCCTAGCTCAAACTAGAAGAGGCCACAACAGGGGGATCTTTTCCCCACAAATAACCACCCTTACAACCAGTGCAAAGGGTCCCTAAACATGAAACAAATACCAACACTAAGATTTTGCTCCACACTTGGCATGGGAGCAAAGCTGCATGTTGAAGGCCGCCTCATTCTTCTTCCTCTTCCTTTGCCCCACTTTTCATTTTTTTCTCTTGTTCTCCTATCCATAATGGCTCTTTATACTCTTCAAGTGGAGTGCTCATCCCTCCAAAGGACACAATATTCAAGCTCTCTATCTAACCAACCAACTCTTTCATTGAGAAAGGAACACAATCAACTTTAACGTTGTCCAACACCATAGATGATGATTCCATCATAGCCCTCAAAATTGTCTGAGATTTACTTGGTGGTTCCTTACTAGTGAATTCCTCCATAGATGATTTTGGTACCACATCTAGGTTATTTCTCTTTTGGCAATATTTTTCCACTGAATAATGATGGGAGGATGCCTCTTTCCACCATGTTGTCTGGTTAACAATCTTACACTTTGAACAGTGAACAACGATATGCCCAGTGTTAAAGCATCTACGACAACGAAATGGTAAACCCTCGTAGTCTAACAACTATTTCCAAACCTCATCTACGATTTTCAGTAGGACATCTATTGGAAGATCTTTCATAATATCCATTTCCACCAAAATATGAGCATATATGGTATGCAAAAAGTTCAAAGAGCCCTCATCCACCCTAAAAAACTTTCCAAGTGAATTACCAATGACTTCAAAGCAGGAATCAAACCAAAATTGTAAAGGGAGATTCATAAATCTTACCCAAATCGGAACATCAAAGGATTCAGTGATAGGGTTGAAGGTAGAGTACCATAGTTTCAACATCAACAAATGTTGTTCCACCCAACTCCACTTATAGTCACAGAGGGTTGTGTTCCTATCCTTAACATTATTGAAACCACCACAAAAAGCCTCTTGTGTTGGGATAAGTTTGGACATCACCATCCAATATAGGGCACCAAGTATCTGTTATCCAATGATGCAACTCGACAAGGCATGACCAAAAACCTCAAAACCTATTGATCATGCCCTTATCTATGAAGTAAATTTCATTTTCAACCACTTCACTCACTATCCTTCCTGCATAGCGAAGAGGTCAAGGTTTTTGCACCAAGCCTTGAGCTACCACTCCATTGCCCATTCTCCCCATTGAACCAACAAATATCTCCCTCCTATACGATGCCAATGAAGATTGACCATCATGAAACAAATCTGTTGTAGAAAGTTTCTATGATCTCCCACACTCATCGCCCTACCTTTGACCATGATCATCTCCAAAAACCCTAGCAAGAACGAGCAACGATGTCATTTCGAAATATGTGGAAAAAAGTATGAAATAATTAATTAAATAACACAATATTTAATTAATTAAGGGATAAAGCATAATAATTGATTAAATAATATAGTATTTAATTAATTATAAGGTAGAATGGGATAATTAATTGAAATTTAGAATTTTAATTAATTAAGGACACAATATCAAAATTGGGGTGCCTACACTTTCTATGTTGGTATTTTAAGGAAGAAAAGGGGAAAAGGGGATCCTTGAAAATAATACACACGTCCAAAACTAGTTATCCTTGCCCCCAAGTGTAAAGGCAAGAATGACCATATTAGAGACTATCATGTTGCTACCATAGAAGAAATATGGTTGCACTTAATATTGTAACACCATGAATGACAATGAGCAAACATATGAAGCTACAAATTCCACATAGTGATGAGCAACACCATAGAAGAGGGATCATTATATTTGGAGTAATTGGGTACATCAACACATGGAAGAACACCACAATCAACAAGTTGCCGTATTTATTACCCAAGGCTTCACATTCATTTGTGGAATGACCGTGCATTCTATGATATGTGCAAAAAGAGATTTTTGTAAAATTTCTTACGTGTTGGAGGAGGAAGAATAATCAAGTGGGCTTTAAGAAGCCTTGACATAATATGCTCTTGTTGTGATAAAGGTGTAGGAGATAATTTTTTCTCATGTGAAGAAAAGCTTGCTCGCTTACCACATGATGTCTTAAATACAGTAGATGATGGAAGATGATAAGTAGACAAAAGAGAAGAAGGTTGGAAACCTAAACCCCTTTTTGAAAGGTGTAGAATATATTTCACATGATCCTTATCTCCTTATTTTATGTTTTCATTTTATCCATTCATAGAAAGTATGTTATATCCACTTGGCCATAATATTCTTCCAACTTAGATGGAGAAGTATTATCTAAATGCTCATGAGAAGAATCAATTATTTCACAAGAATGCAAATCATTTTAAAGTTTTTTAAAGTTAGGCATCACCAACACACGAGGGACACAAGTTAAATAACACCCATCACCATCGAGGGGTGATGTTTTTGGATTTGTTGATGTAGAAGAAGATTGAGCAAATGAAACACACGACTCCTTAGGTTTATATTGTGAGGTTTTGTATTCTCTAATAAAGGAGGGTGTAAAATCTAATGAGCCCCGATCATCACCAAAACATGTGTTTGAAGATAAATCAATATCATGATCATCATTTGTATTTGAATCTTTGGACTTTGATGGTGAGATTTTAGACTCCCCATTAAAATAAGGTGTAAAATCTAACGACCCCCAATCATCACCCAAGAGTGCATTCATAGTGTCATTATCATTAGAAGGTAATGGCTCAACTTTTGAAGATGGAATCAAAGTATTAGGAGAGTTGGAAGTGTTATGTTTAGCTTTAATTTATGAATCATGACTTTGTTCATCTGCTTTAACTATATATATATATATATATATATATCTTGTTATTGTATTCATACTTCATCTCATGATGGAGAGTAGATGGGACTCCCTTTATGGCACGAATCAACGGTCCACCTAGGAGAAGATTATATGAAAGTGGTCCCAACATGATATTGATAGGGGTAGGAAAAACCGCAACCCTACCCTAATAGGTAATGTAATTGTCCCTAATGGTTGCCTACTAACATTATCAAAGCCACAAATAGCAAGATAATTAGGTTCTATGAGATTCTTATTCACACTAGATTTATCTAAAAGATCCATGTTGCAAACATTCAAACCTTATCCATTATCAATGAGAGTACGTCTAACCCTAGTTAAATATTAATTCTAACCATTATCATCAGAGCCTCATGTTTACTTTGGATCTCAAGTGAGGGTAATTCATGTCGAGGGAGGGTAATATCCAACTTTGTTTCTTGCATACAATTTGTAGCATCGTAAATTATCACCCTTGACAATTTCACATTATGTTTTGCTTCCCCCTATGTGCATGGACCTAATCGTGTTCCTAATTTCATAAATAATGCATTCTATGGCCCATTTTAACATTTATTGAGGAATCAAATGCATAAAATCGAAGTAGAAATTTAATATTTTTCTCTGGACACTTTACACCCCACAAAATAGGGTTGGAACAATGGAATCCTGAGTGACTTGATCCCCCTATTTTGGCTCCAATTTTTAATATATCAGAGTTGGCATTTTGTTATTTTAATTTCAAATGTCAAATTTCGGCTATTGGAATTTGATTTGTGGGAAATTAAAATTATTATGTATAAATACCTAGTCATTTCACCATTTGGAAACTAATGAGGAATAATTGAAATAATTGGTGGTCAAGCAATTATTATCAAGTCAAGAGCATTCAAGAACAAGATCATCACAAAATTTCATTATCAAAGCATCATTTCAAGTTTTTTGTGAGTTTGTTCATGTTTATGTATACACTTTATTTGTGAGGACTAACTCTTGTAGGTCTTCAAAGCAATGCAAGCCAATTTGTAACCAAATCTTCAAGAGATTTGCATGAATTTAGTCCTTAAAGGAATAGACCTAAGTGGTGGAGTTGCAATCCATTATTGATTCATCGTTCATTTGTCATTTAGCCTCTATCTCTCAAAAGGATAAGCTCTCTTTTGTCAAATTTGTCATCGTGGAGGTGGAAACACCAACACGAGGTTTGACCAAGGAAAGCCCTTGTATGCAACAACCCTTCCTCTCTCTTTGAATTTATAGGTTACAAATCTAAAGAAGATTTGGGGAAGATTGAAGAGTTTTTATCATTGTGGTATTCAAACATTGCAAATTGGTAAGATACAAAAAATCAATTATCTCAACATTCGACAAAAAATTAACAATGGGATCTGGAAGGAAGAAGGCTTTGTTCAGAAACCCGAGGATTATGAAGACAAATTTCAATTTTAGTTATAAGGACATAGGCACCCTAGGCAACTTGGTTGTGTAAATTCAGCTCTAAATTTATATGACAGGTGCACACAAGTCTGCTCAGTCTGTTTTTGAGAACCAAATTTATTTGACTTTCCAAATTTCTTATTTTTACATCATAGTAGTGCATTTTCATTGTTGTCTAGTTGCATCATTGCATTCATACATATCCATTCCAAAGCATTCCAATTTAGATCCTAGGATTAGTTGACTCACCTTTTAGGTTGCAATCCAATCTCCTACCATAGCCGATCTCAAAATTTAAATGATAAATCCGTGTGGAAAAGATCCACGAAAACCTAGGGTGAAGTCCTATGGTTTCACTTTTCCCATTTATCACAATCAAACAAGGTTACTACATCATTCAATTTGATAGAAGGTGAGATATCTATCTTTTGAAAAGCCTCTTAAAGCATCTTGTGATATGTTGGTGATGTTTGAATCAAGTTCCAAAGGGAGATCTTGGTTAGAGTATTATGAAGTTGCTCAACAAGGTCATATTCTTTACCACTATGCTAAGGAAGGATAGGTGGGGGTGGGAGATATGGTTGAGGTAATGGAATGGATGTTGTTGTTTGTTTTAGTTTATTATCACTTCTAGTGTTATGCACATGAGCAATTGCATGATAACTTGATTGCTTCAACACATCTTATTGCAATGGTTACTAGTGAGTTGTTTCAAAGTTTAGGACATGGCCATGAATTTTAGTAGGTCTAATAATTAAAGGAGTTTTAGGAGGTCCAATAATCAAATGTGGGTGTATAATTTTAGCTTGTTGGAATTATTTTATCAATGGAGGACCTAATGTTAGTTTTGAACCTTTATCTATGCACACCACCTTACTATCATTTGAAAATATATCAATGATTTCATCCTCTTGTGTTACAATATCTTCCCAAGTAGGAGAGGTATAGGGAGAGGAACAAACATGATTCTCACGATTCTTGATGATTGGATCCTCTTGCACCAAGATACTCTCATAAGTCCTAGGAGAAATATTGGGAGAAGAATAAACATGATTGTCATAATTGTCAATGATTACATCCTCTTGCACAAAAATACTCTCACACGTAGGAGAGATATTAGGAGAAGGATCAATGAAAAATAATAGAAGAAGAGAGAAAACCTCATTTTCACATGCTTGTATTAAAAATTATTTGAATTACTTAACAAGATCCGACAATAAAATATGAATTATAACAACACAAGATTTTTGCAATGAAAACATTATGCTATGTACTATTGATCAAACTAGCGATGCACAACAAAATCAAATAGTTGCAAGACTAAACTTCAAAAATAGAAACTAGATCTGGGTAGAGAACACTAACAAGGATGTTCACAATAATTTTTAGCCGAAACTGGTTGGATAGGGGCACAATGCGCCCTAGATGAGATAGGTGTTTCTAACAAACTCAAAATTTGGGAATCATCTATAGTATCTGAGGGTCCTATGTTTCAAAGGTTCAACTCTAGAAGTGAACAATGTTTTGGAAATGCACCAAAACTTAATTTTGCTATATGAATCATATACATGCATGCTTTTTTTTAATATTTTATGACAATTGATAGTTAGCTTCAAGATTTCTGGATAAACTGTGTGCAAATTTTTACATCGATGTTTCGGATCATACTCCATGATCCATCATCAGGATGAAAAGCAGAAAGGGAGAGATGACTTCTCTCTCTTTCTGCTTTTCATCCTGATGATGGATCATGGAGTATGATCCGAAACGTCGATGTAAAAATTTGCACACAGTTTATCTAGAAATCTTGAAGCTAACTATTATGGACTGTGGAAACAAAATGTGATTAACAATTGAATGTGTTAAAATGATAATTTTTAGAAATTGAATATTGTAATTGATTGATTTTTCCAAAAAATATAAAAAATGACAAGATAAGGCTAAAACCTCAAGGGGGTTATAACAACACCTCCACAAAAGGTGATTTATAAAAACAACAAAGGGGCTTTGCTCAATACATGAAGAGTCATACCTTAGGGAACATCACACACGACATCACCATTAAGAGAGGACTAGTTGTGGGATAGAAACTCACAACTTAGGGCATAATAACTATAACATTACCACCAAGGAGAATGTCATATGCTAATAAAGGTCACATTCTTAGGGGATATCAATCCCAAAATCACCACAAAGGAGACATTAACATAGATCCAGAAGGCCACACTTTCATTGAGAAGGTCACACTTACTAGAAGATATATGAGCTATCATCACTAAAAAAAGACCATTCCATATGCAAACAATGAGCGAGGGACTATATGCCCCCCCTTAAAATGTTAGTGTACTTGTTACACTAACGTTTCAAGGATACAAAAAGGGATCCCTTGCTAGAAGGAATGCACCTAACATAAGGCTACCAAAATCCTTGCCCCGCAAGTGTAGGGACAAAGATGAGCCCAAAATGGATGATGATATGCTACTCCTTGCGAGATGAAACATGATTACATAAAGCTTAGTTTATACCCCCATGCATGGTAGTGAGCATGTTGTGATACTACAACTACCACATAGCAAGGAGAAAAGCATATGAATGTTAATCTATCATATGTTCAACTTGATCCCCATAAGGATCAAATTCTTTGAATTTCTTCTTTAAAGAACAACATTCATTAGTAGTATGTCAAAAAATTCTATGATATTTTTTTTTTGTTTTATTTCAAAATAACATATTGTCATCTTGAAGATTTTGAGGAAATAAATTTCCATCACCATCTAATCAGGAGGTTAGTGATTCTTTTTCCTAGGAGGAGCTCATCTCTTTGGATGATACTAACCATTCTTTTAATTGTCATACAATGGACACAAATATCCTTGGCTTTCATAGCTACAAGGCTACCTTTTATGTCTTTGAAGCACAAGAATAGGGCAATTGTTTAGTGAAATAACATTTCAAGATTGATCCCATTGTTGAACATTCCAAAAAATTTAAGATTGATGGCCTTCATTTACATATATTATTTAGTTTTATCTTACTTTGAAAAGCATTTGCATGATTCTTAATGCAACCATAAAATTATAACCATATCCTTAGAATTTTAAAAAAATAACATTGTTTTTTCTCCTACTCTTCTCAAATCTTCTTACAACTATAACAATTTAGGTCACATTCCGCAAGTAACCAAGTTTATTTTTAGTCATCTAAATAGATTTTTCAATTTGATTTACAAATTAATTTTTGAATTTATGTCTTCATGAATGTCATTTGATATTTATTTTTATTTTAAGCGAAAAACATGAAGAATTTTGAATTATATCTTCATCTATAAAATGTTCTTATGTCAATAATATCATCATTCTCCTCAAAAACAAAACTACAAATATAATATTTTATACACAAAATAAAATTAAAAAAATTTATATATAAATATTTCAAATACACAAATTTTAATACATCTTCTATACACAAACAAAATTGTAATATATCCATTGCACCTCCGTTAGCTGCAAATGCTAGTTTGTAGCACCTTTAACCCGAAAAGTTGTCTCACGCCGGGAAAAACTAACTTTTGGACGGTGGGAACATTCCTCGCCTCTGCGTGAAAACAAAATTTTACTCGCATTCGATATTTTTGTTTAGAAGGCTGAAAAATCTTGTCTCGAGCTCAAGAATCTAGTAGCTTTGAAAGCCCGATATTTTTGGTTCTAATTTTCGTTTATTATGAATAGATCGAAGCAGAAGCTGTAGGGAGATTGGTTTTGGTTCGTCTCATTTAAAAAGAAAATCTGCTTCGGTAGGGTTTCGAAATATTAAGCTCTGCTCATTTTTTCTCATCTGCATTGTTGACAGCACGCTGCAATTTGTGCAGAATCTTTAGGTAAGTCACTTTTCATGGTTTCTGCGTTATTACTGCCGTTTTTCCTCCACACATTTTTCGCTCAACTTTTTTGCATTTTGCTGCTCCGACTAGAATAAGGGGCTTGAATGGAGGAAGAAGAGGATGTGGTAGCTGCAGTAGAACAAGTCTTGAAAGAATGGACACACAATTTCACAGAAGCTGTTCGCCACGTACACCTGATCGAGACTTGCGGCACTTCAGGAGGCACCGTGGAAGCCAACAATCTGCCGAGACTCAATGCAACCGCGCAGGATTGTTTATCCGCTCTGCGATCAGCACAACTGAGGTTGGATCTTCTTGCCCAACAGCAGCCCAGCGATCACCAGATCGATTCTTGTCAAAATACTCTGCAAGCATGGAAGGATGAGTATCAGAGGTAGACCATTCTTATTTTTAAATTTAGTTCTTACTCGTTCGGTCATATTTTTTTGGTGGGTAAGACGTTATCTTTGGCATACGGCAAATTCATCGCCAGCAATTCACCGATGGAAAATTCACCACTAACAATTCACAGCCGGAAAATTCACCCCTCAAAAAATTAATTGCATGAATTTTTGCGGTTAATTTTCGTGGTAGTGAATTGCTGGTGGCAATGAATTTTCCTGCAGTGAATTATTGACGGTGAATTTTCCTCCGGTGAATTGCTGGCGGTGAATTTTCGGAGAGCCGTTATCTTCATCTTCATAGTCGAGTGCTATCTCTTCGGTCGAAAATTCCCTGGTCTACATGGCTTATACACATTTAAACCCTAGAAACCTATAAAGAAATCCTCAAAAACTTCAACCATAAATACAATATTTTTGAATGATATTGGAAAATTTTCCCGCTATTTAGTATAATTCGGTGCTAGTTGCCACAATCAAGGGGTGTCTCTTCATCAAATTTACCTGGACTTATACCTGGTCTTGTTTCGCTCTCGTTAGGTCATCTTATACAATCTAGTAAATTCTCTCAATCTCTCGCACTCACATTCATAATAAATTTAGGTTTAGTTTCTATAATCAAGGGACATTTCTTTCATCAAAATCACTTGGGACTTGCACCTGTCCACCATGGTCCGCCATTAAAGTAACTTATACAATTTGATCAATTCTTCCTTTTTTAATAGGTTTGGGCTTAATTATCGGTTATCTCTTCCATCAAATTAATTGGGAACCATAGTTACCTAGAGATGTGGAGAATGGGTATTGGTGTGGAGATGGGGATGCTATTAAAATTAGGATATCTAAGTAAATAGATAAGGATATTGCTATAGAATGTATAAATGTAGTCACCTTAAAATGTCGGTATGATGATAAGAGCGTCGTCCTTGTGAATGCTAGAAGTTTCTTGTTAAATATGCTTGGAACTTGCACCAGCCTTGATAATTCATTATGGCAAGTTATATGATTTGCTAAATTCTTCCATTTTAAGTATAAGGTTAGTCTTAGTTGCCAGTGCCAGATTCAGGAGTTTCTTCCAACAAAACCACTTGATACTTGTATCTGGCTATCATCGTTCTCCATTAGGGCAACATGTGTGATTTGATAAAGTCTCTTTTTCTTATTAGTTTGGCGGCAGTTGTCAATTTGACGACTACCTCTTTTTTCAAATTCATGACTAGCCAGTTCAACAATTTGGATGCGCTGAAAGCTGGATGGTGTGTGTTCAAACCTTGGATTTCACCATTCAAAAAAATGAAAAGCGAGACTTTTAATCGTAAGATTTATCATTTTTTGTAAATTGCCCCCTTTTAACTGCTTCAGGGGCAGATATTCAGCTTTAGATGCCTTAACAGTGGGGTATCAAATTCCTCTCAACGATCAATTGAGGTATGACATATTACTAGCTATTACATATTGACTTGTCTTTTGGATGTTTGAACTGGGGGCTCAGATAAATATCCCCATTGATTTATCACTTTATCCTATTCCAATTGACTATGAATTTATTAGTTTTGTCTAGTGCCATATAAATCTTGTTTATGTTTATTTGAGCAATATCTTTATTTTCTGTGGTTTTAATATGGTCATTTATACTGGACCGTGGATTTTGGGCAGCCTTACTTTTGTGTAGGGGGTTGAACCTAAGTTGTACACATAGGAGTGTGGCTCGATTTAGCTCAATTTCAATAATCCACTTTAAACCAACCAATAATTAAATAGTTCACAAGCTCTGGAACATGTCCTTAAAGTTATGGGCCATCTTATTATGGTGTGGGGATTTCAACTTGGGCTAGTCCTTTTTACAAGCGCACTTGTTTCTTAAATCTAATTGTTGATTATTGTAAAATCGTTTTTGTGTTCTTTTGTCAGGGTATTTGCTTCCTGTGGTTTTGATTCGGATATTTATTAATGATTGCAGCCTGCAGTTGAAATTAAGGAATGCAAATTTAAAGGCCAAGGCAAATATTCAGAAGGCTGCTCAGGAAGAGGTAGGAAATAACTGACTATTTGAGCCCTATTAATGTCAACGATGTTGTGTGGAGGTGGTAAATTGATAGGGCTTTCATGGTGGTTACTATTTCAAATACAGAAAAATCGTGTCAATTGAGTAACATATTGCATTCGCCAAAGGTGGCCACATACCTCAACTGTCAATGCGAGGCAACAAGTTCTGTTTGACTTTTACAAAATCATACTCCTTGGTATTGTCCCTACCATGGTTAAAAGGGGAACATTTACCACTCGAAAATTGCTTGATCTATGTTGACCAGTATAGTTTCCTTGACATCATCTTATTACCATACTGGCCTGAAAACCTCGATCCAGATCCTTTCTATTTCCTTTTTTAGCCCTAGTTCTTAATGTATGCACTGTTTTTAGAGACTTTTGCAAACATTTTATGATCCTTGTGTGCAGTTGTTTGATTTTGACAAAATAATACTCCTTGGTATTGTCCCTACCATGGTAAAAAAGGGTAACATTTACCACTGGAAAATTGCTTGATCTATGTTGACCAGGATAGTTTCCTTGACATCATCTTATCACCATACTGGCTTGAAAACCTTGATCCAGATCCTTTCTATTTCCTTTTCTAGCCCTAGTTCTTAATGTATGCAATGTTTATAGAGACTTATGAAAACTTTTACGATCCTTGTGTGCAGTTGTGGTACATTAGATATAATAGAATGTTAGACTACACTTTGTGGTATATTGTTTTTGTTAATGATGTAATAACACCTCATTAGTTATGTCTAAAAACTGACTTAAATGTTAGTTATAAACACCAATGTAACTTCTCCATTCAATCATAAATACGAGTATACACACACTGAAGTGTGTGCGATTCTATTCTCTCATAACTCCATGCAATCATCATTCCAATATGGTATGAGTGTTGTTTTCTTTTAATTGCTTGTTGGCAAACAGTCTCATTCATTTTCTTTCTAAATCTAAGGGGTACTATCAAACTTAGAATAACTTGTTATTTTAGAAGCTCTGTTTGATGGGCATCTATTTCTTAGTCTCAGAGTAGATTTCCAGTAGGCTGGAAGCCAGTTTTGGTAGGATGGTTTCTGGGGTTCAAAAATATTTGTCTCATAAAATTTAAGGAGTAGCCAGGGAGTGCCTAGATGCTTCAAGATACTTTTCAGTTAAATTCAGAAACCTTTCTGGCAGTTACCCGTCCTTCAGGAGTTTTCAGAAAATTTTGGTTCTGTAAATCAGTTTTCAAAAAGTTTCTAGGAGTCTCCAATGCCATCTTCAAGATCTGTCATAGTTATTGACATTATTTGCAAAAGTTTCTTCCAATTATAATAATGTTTACTGTCATTTAGTAAGTTTATACCACAGTTTCTGTTGTTTCCTTACATTGCCACTCTTGCTTCCGATGTCCTTTTTTTTGAATTTTCCTAGTAACCATTTGCAATTCTTAATACATTATAGGTGTCTATTGTCTTGAAACACACTTGAAATTTGTGCTCTGTCTTAATTCTTTTTCATCTGCATTGTCCACATAGTCATGGAGTTTTTAACAGGGTGGTTAAATTCAATTCTTATGGAATCTTATCATGCCTCCTAGAATCTTGTTTGAGATCATAGCTATGAGTGTTGTTTTCAATTATTTTTGGGGTGGATTAACCCCATTTCAAATACTACCTGGCAGTTAGCAATTGTTGAATGAGATTCATAGTCACTTCAAATTTCACTCGTGCATCTATGTTTTCTCTATGTAGTTTAGTTCAGAACACAAAATTGCTTCCATCTTCTTTTATTCTTTTTCTGTTTCTTTTAATTTTTCTAGAAAATTGGGCATCTTACAATAGGAAGATAACTGCAGAGGGAACTTCTCTTGGGTGGTGGGGAGGAATCTACCATTCGGAGGCGGAACTTAGAGTATGTGTCTCTTAACTCGCTTTAAAATTTTGCAATGCTCAGAGTGTTTTCTATTGCTTTTAGCAAAGTTGCTTTCTATTCATAATTCCGATGCAAAATAATTTTAATATGAATCATTTTAGCTGTCTGCATTTACCATACAATGCCAGTAATAAGAAGGATGACTTGAAGGCCAAACATAGTAGACTGCGAATACCCCCTTTGGAAATAAGATATAAGCATGTTTTACCCTTCTTTCAATATGCAAATTAATGCACACAATGCACAGTAAATCAGGGGAGCTTACTTGGTTTTATTTGCAAAATATTATGTTCCTAACCTGCTATTATAATTGAAATTCCTGAAATCTGAGATATTGAATTGTATATGACATACCTATAAACAAAGAAGAATAAAGCAGATGGAAAAAATTTGGGAACTATCAAAGAAAAACCAATATTGCTTTCTCGAAAGAGGTTCTAAACAAACCAAAATGATAAATATTTAACAAAAATATATTTTCATTAGGTAGTCCACACTCAGCCATATATAACAAAACTAACTCCTCTTAGGAAGTCCCAACTCAGGTATATCTGAGTTCAAGAAGCATTGATTCAGACCCCAGATGGTCCAAGGGACAAACCAATCTCAGTGTAAGGATGGGCTTATAGATTATGCAGATGAATACAAGAAATACAAGTATTCCAACACATAGTCGAAAACACAGCAAAAACTTTTAAGTTTTTAACAATTATCTATTACTTCTATTCAAAGCAGAAATGAATAGGGCACAATTGGATGTTATACATAACAAGGCTAGGAATAAGAATTCATTTGGCTAGAAAGGGGTGAACATATCAAACTGGTTTGACCTCAACTATACATGTATTCGACCTTCCTCCTAAAGGATCAAATATCTATATGTACAAATGGTTACAATACATGTTGAGAAGATGAAATGGTTCATATACCAAACTGCTTCATGTGCCAACTTGTAAATGAATTCCTTGATGGTGTTCCATTCCCACAATTGAAGAAGAGGTCTTATGAAGATGCCATTTGTAAAGGACTGCTGATTGTGTAATGCTTGCTAGGTGACGCATGAAGATACATTGAGTTATGTGTCTAGGCACGTGGCAATACAATGACTTGTGCATAGGGCACATCACTACACAATGACTTGTGGGTAGGGCACATGTGATGCTGTTGAAGTTCACACACTAACATTGTGTGCTACTAAGTCATGCACATTAATGTAGAATGCTGCCAAGGTGTGCACAAGGTTCTGGAGGCTCATGTGGCTAAGCTGATTATTCACTGTATCTTGAGAAGTGATGGTACCCATTGTGTCTTTAGTGAGATGTGCAAACTAAACATGGAGCTGTTGAGGATTGTATCACTTTGTATGATTTGCATGCCGTCTTGCCTTAACTACTCCAAACAAATGATGTAAACCTTGGTGGGTGTCTTATATTTTTTTTTGTATGATCTCATCTTATGCAACTATGCACAAGTGTTTAAGATCCAAGTTTGAAGGATGTTGAGTTGATGCTGACTCAAGAATCGGAGGAAAGTACGGCTTAAGGAGTTCCATGTTGAATATTGGGTGAAGATTCAAGTATTATGACAAATCAAGAACATAGCTTCTCGCTAGCTGTGCATAGAATTGTGTATGGACCATAACACAAAGGCTTCATGTTTTGGTGTTTGAACATGCAACTAGACTTTGTTGCCGACCTTGAATTGATGATGTGTGTGATGCACCCCATGGTGCTCTTTGTATTTATGCTATTGGTGGGAGAGAACCTTATGTATTTGTTGGTGGACATTCCGAATGCATTGTAGAAATTTTTGTGCTTTATTCGCTTCTTGCTCTTGCATGTGTGCATGAGGTGGTGTGAAGTAGGATGTTTCCAAGTGTGTCGTAGTTTGGAACCTAAGACATGTCCAAAAAGGACTATGCCTCATAGAATTGTGTAGAGATCTATTGTAGGCATGTTGGATGTGGAGCAAGTTGTCATCCTAAGTGTGTAGATGCATGCAATTATAGATGCACAAAAGATGTAACAATGTGTGGTTAACCACTTATCTTTGGCCAACTGTTTGCAAATGAAAAGTTGTGGTATGATCCAATCATGTATCCAATCTTTCCCACAAAGATTGCCAAAATGTCGTTAACAAAACTTGGGTTGCAGTCAAACATAAAGGATGTTGGTAGCCCAAATACTAGATTTACACAATGCCAAAGGTGTACTTATTGAAATTGACCTACAACTTGTGTTTGTGCACATTGTGTAGGATATGAGGGATGTGCTCATTCTCCCATGTCTTACTAAAGATGTGAATGTCATCCAAGTAGACGATCACAAAGAAATTGGAGAAGGGGAGTAGGATGTCATTCATTAGTTGCATGAATGTGATTAGCACATTGGTCAGACCAAAATGCATGACGATCCATTCATATAGTCCCTCCTTGGTTTTGAATGTTGTCTGCTAAATATCTTTAGGTTGAACTAGTACTTGTTGATAGCTTGACTTGAGGTCAATAGTGGTGAAGTATTGTGCATTGCAAAGTTGGCCTACAAGGTCATTGATGCCATTGATGTGTGGCAAAGGATATCTATTTTTTATTGTGATTTTGTTGAGTGCACAATAGTTAATGCAAATGTGCCATGTGCTATCATTCTTCAACATAAGGAGAATTGGGTTGCTACATGGAGAAGAGTTGGATTTGATCTTTATTTGTTTAAACATCTCTTGAATTTGCCCCATAGCTTCACCATTTTCCCAAACAAATATGTGGTATAGAGGGTTATTCACAAGAGGGAATTTAGGAACCAACTCAATCTTGTGCTATTGCTACGCCCTTAATCCTATAGTGCGCATAGGGTTAATAATAGTTAGTTCATGGCTACCCAAACTTTTAAACAAGTTATACAATCATTTTTATATTCTTATTTAGATAACTAGTCATCCTAGGTGTTATATTTAGGCATCTAAGTTGGCTTGGGTGACATCCAAGGCATGGGTAGGGTATATATAGGAGCTAGTGGTTAGTTTATTATCATAATATTGTGAATTGTGTTTTTCTTGGAGATTTTTGGAGGTTTGCCCCCTCAAAGTGGCTTATTATTATCAAGTAACTGTAACATATTTCCTATTATATTCTTCTATTGTGCAAGCTGTTTTATTACAAATGGTATTAGAGCATGATCTTGGCATTGTGAAGGCAAGAAACAAGGCAATTTTTATTTATTTTGGAGGTCATTTTGGGAAATGCATATCTCTCTCATTTTGGCAAAAATTTTCTTGATTTTACAAAGTTTTTTCAAGGCCATATTGAAGCTGCTACAATATAGATTTGAGTTCAAGGAGTTAATGCAGAATTAGGGTTTCCCCAAAATTCCTTCCTAGGGCTGCCAATCAATGAATTCTTTCCTAAATTCCGAGGGTTGAACAAGGGCACATTGATTCACTTATAGTCCTAATTTGGAGGCATTTGGAGTTGTTTTAAGTTATTGCATTTTTAAGGTTTTTCATAAATTCACTCTATAGGCTGCAATTTATGGAATATTTAATATATTTATACATTTTCTTGGAAAAAACTATTAGGTGTATACTCTTTAAAATTTTAATTTGGAGCTGATTTTTTTTAAAAAAAATCATAAGATCAAGTTTTGGTTAACAAAAATATAAAAAGAATTTGCACTATACGGCTAGATCACAAACTAAAGGGAGGGGCAAGAATTCTTACTTGGTAAAACTGACAAAGGTGATTCATCAATAGAGGAGATAGATACCATATCCATGGAAGAGATAAGGGATGAAACCAACAAGATGGAGGATAGGAAACATGTGCTAGGAAAATTGGATACCATACAAGGAGATATATCTAGCACCATAACACATTGGCAAATATCAATGCTTATTTCCAAACTTAATCAAGCTCACAACCAAATGTTTCAAGCAATCGAGGTGGATCATCTAGGTCATCCAATCTAGATCCAAATGCTAACACTCATATGGTATCTAGGAACCTGATACTAAAGGTGGATATACACAAGTTCAATGGTAAGTATCCACTAACTTTGATAAATAAAAAGGATTTTTTTTTGATGTACACTAAATTCCAAGTGGACAAATAGTGAGGATGGCTTCTTTATATCTAGAATCAGAGCAATTCATTTGGTATCAATGGCTATGTGCACAATGGCTCTCATGGTCACACGGTTAGTTTTTATAGAGGAGTTATATTCACGGTATGGCTACAGTGTAGCAAACAACTACTTCAATTAGTTAGCTAAATTATGTCAAATAAGATTAGTCAAGGATTATATTCAACAATTACATAACGCATCCTTGAGACTAGATATGATACCAGAAGTGAACTTGAATGACTTATTTTTGGGTGGTCTCAAGGATCACATCCAACATGAGGTATGCATGTTTAGCTCTAATTCTATATCAAAGTCTTTAATCTTAGTATGCAATGCAAAAGAGAAATTTTTAATTTCTAGGAGGCAAGTGTTCAATGGCATAAGAGAAAAGAGCTTTTAGTACAACCATTCCCTTGACCCATTAGTTTGACTCCTTAACAAATTGAAGAGAAAAAGGCAAAAGGGTTATGTTTTAACTGTGATAACAAATACAATGGTGCAGTCATGGATGGAGGGTCCAAAAAGGACTGTCCAACCATGCAGCTTAGAGTTCAACACAACGGAAATAACACAAGGAAATGCTCAACAAACACATATTATTATTGATTCAACAACTTCCTGTCTTACATGCATCATATGCCTCATATGCAGAAGAATTAGGGCTCACAGGCCTGCCGCGAGGGCATTCAAGATATTAGAATTGGCATAAAGCCTTCTCACATTCCACAACGTAGAGGGTTGGATCGAATTGTGAACTACTACTAATGATCTACTTGATTAATTTCCTTCCAATGAATTACAAATGATCTTAAATATGAATCTCTAGCTCCAATTATGATCCGTGTTGGGTTTAAGGGTCTACAAACCCCAAAACAAGATCAAACGTGTAGGTCAGCCTCAAACATGAAAAGATAACCCATCAGTAAATGAAATGAATTGCGGATCTTCAAGAAAGCTCCCCTTGGACCTAAAATGCCTAAATGATGTCCCATTAAGCTCCACATGTTTTGAAAAAGGTCCACACAACCAAATTGAGTCAGCTAGGCCCAAAAGCTTTGTCTGAGAATTGTTTATGAAATTTTGAGAGCAGTAACTTCTTGCAAACGAATGCAAATTGTTTGAAATTTGGATATGTTGTAGATGACCTCGTGTAGAAGCTATATCCTGCTCCGTGAGTTGAGAAATGATATACCGGTAAAATGCAGAAGAAATTGCTGAGACAACTATAGACTAAACTGCAAGAAAAGAAATGTTTTTGGTTGATACAGGATTGCTTTACAACCAGGGATGATCTCGCATTAGACACCCGGGGTTGGAAGAAAAGCAAGTCCCTCACTTTCCAGGGGCTAGAGGAAAACCAAAGTGGTCCACCTCAGCTTGAGAAATCCATGATGAATTTGTTGATGTTTAGCAGCTTCGGGCTCAATTCTTCCAGCCTCGAGTGAAGATATAAATTATTTATTTGTGTCAATGACAACATTATATTGGCCGACCTTCCTTGTATCATTTTTCCTTGGCCGACCTTCATTGTAATTTATTATTATTATTTGTATTTATTTCTCCTTGATGGTCGACCTAGTTTATTGAAAAGGTGCGACCTCTCTAGCAATGTATATATAGATGGTCACTTTCCATCATTCATGCATCAAGCAAGTTCGATCTCCTTCTTCTCAAGTGCAAATTATATCAAGTGCAAATTATTCTATCTAGTGCGAATTATTCTAAGGCAGATTGTGAGTCTATTCAAGTGCAGATTGAAGGGCAGACTATTAGTTTGTGTTACATCATTGCTGGTGCTGATTATTGGCCTTGTGTGTGGCCTCATTGTAAAGAGACTTGTTGCCATTGCTCATATATATAAGAGATATATTTGTTGCTGGGATTTTCTCCCTCAAGAGGAGGGTTTTCCCAGGGTATCTGCTGTGTTATTGTGTCTGATTTTAAATTAATTTTCTGTGCATTAAATCTGATCATAAAACTAACAGAATCCTCTACTGGTTTGCCTTTCCATTTTACCAGATGCTCCCTGTACTGCTTGTTCCTAGTTCTCCTTCTAATTCTGGTATCCAAGATCTGCTCAATCTGCTCCAGTGGTTAATGTGGTAACTGCTCCTTCAATCCAACTTTCTTGTTACTCCCACTTGACTGTCCATAAAACTCATGTATGTCTGCGACATTGAAAATAGGTGATATATCAAGTGCCTCTAGTAACTCCACTTCATATGCATTTCTTGAATCAAACTTCATGGGAATCTTACATGGTCTAATCTTCCTCATCTTTAACTTATTGTATGTACCTACTGGGAACCTTTCTTTCCTGAGATATACCATAACTTCATCTCTGATAGCAAATTCCTTATGTCTCCTTTTCTCATCTGCTTGCTCCTTGTACTTGTTATTCATGTCCTCCAAGCGTTTCCAGACCTGACTATGCAATGTCTCCATGAATCCTGCAAATTCTTCTGCTTTTGCACTCCTCTTAGTGTCCATATTGATGTCTCTTAGCTCTGCCACTCCTCTGGGATGAACTCCTGTCACAATCTCAAATGGTGTCTTCCCTATACTCCAGCTTATTGAATTATTAAATGCAAACTTTGCTTGCGGTAGAACTATCCCAATTTCCTATCTTATCTCCAACCAAACATCTCAATAAGTTATCCAAACTTCTGTTCACTACCTTTGTTTGTCCATTTGTTTGTGGGTGATATGGTGAATTGAATTTCAGGTCTGTTTTCATCTTCTTCCACAATGTCTTCCAAAAGTATCCAATGAACTTGGTGGCCCTGTCTGAAACTATGCTCTTTGGTAATCTATGCAATCTCGCAATCTCCTTGAAAAATAAGTCAGCAACATGCACAACATCATTAGTCTTCTTGCAAGGAATAAAATGTGTCATCTTTGAAAATTTGTCCACTATCACCATTATAGAATCATATCCTCTCTGTGTTCTTGGTAATCCCAATATAAAATCCATGCTTATATCTTCCCAAGGTCTCTCCGGTACTGTTAAAGGTTTATACAATGGTTCTGTTTTAGAGTTTCAAATACCTTCTTCAAATGCAAAACATGCTCCTCATACATTCTGCTAAACACTAAAATATCATCAACATAGACAATAATGCAAAAATCCATCAAAGGCCGCAATACCATACGCATCAGATACATTAAAGTGGCTGGAGTATTGCATAGACCAAATGGTAACACCAACTGCCCAAATAGAAATAGACCTTGCTTGGTTTCAAAGGCCATCTTCCAAATGTCCTCTTCCTTTATCCACACCCAGATTTAAATCAAGTATGGTGAAGAACTTTGCATATTGGAGCTGATTTAATAAGTCATCTTTGCAGGGCAGATGGTACATATTTTTGATTGTAATTTTATTTAGGCTCCAATAATCCACACGTGGGCCAAGTTCAATCCTCCTTTGGCCCAATGACAATTTTAGAAATGCAAGGTGATGTACCTGGTCTTATCACCCTTTGTTCCAAAAGATGCTTCGGCTGATCCTTGATCTCTTCTGCTTTAATAATACAGTATACTTTGATAGTACAGCCCTATGCTGGGCAATGGACAATCTGGCAATAGTTATCTCATCTCTATACATCATATTGGAGGCAGCCCCTTAGGCTCCATGAATGACTCAGAAAATTGCCTTCCTGGTGATCATGGTGAGTGTGCAGCCATGCAACTGCTGCACATTGACCCAAAACTGCTCCACTTAACCTCGAATCATGAAAAGTGCAAACATGCAACTTTCATTTATAAGTATTTTGGCTTTTGTAGTGCTAACCATGGATGTTTTGGCCCTCTTCACCATAGAATTCAATGTACATGATTTACCAAACACAATTCTACAATGGTTATGACTGTGGAAATAAATTGCATCCCTCATGTACAACTACCGACTGCCAAAGATGACCCCACACACATCCAAGGGAATGACATTGACCAAAATTTCATCCTTAAACTCAGACCCAATACTAAAATCTAACTTACATTGTTTCTTCACGCTGATATTCACTCCTTGCCTTAATCATCAAAGTGAATATGAGTGCAGATGATCTATGGTCTTCACATGCAGCTCTTCAATCAACTTTCATGAAACTAGATTTGTTTGTGAGCATGTGTCAAATAGAGAATCTACTTTCTTGTCCTAATTTTTAATTTTTATATGGATAGCTTTTTGAGCTCTTCCTCCTCTTTGGCATTATAATTCTTACCAATAATACATGAATCTTTACACATCACACATGTCATTCTATCATCATGGAATCATCAATATTTTCCTTTCCCTTATTCATGAAGGTTGAATTGATGTCCTCCCTTCTCCATGAAGGTTGAAGATCCAGGTGAAGCTTTCAACACCTCTCTTTCAAGTGACTGTGCTTATCACAATGTCAATGGAACTTATCTTTTCTCTTATCCTTCTTTTACCAAAGTATTGGCTTTCTTATTAGACTTCCCAGTCTTTGTCCTTGCCTTTTCCTCTACCTTGCTGTTGTCCCTATTTTTCCTTGCCTTTTTTTAAAAATGAGGCTGGTCTTTTCTTGTCAAGCTCAGGATAGTGTGCTTGGGCATACGCTTCATCAATATCTTGGAATTTTGCAATTAGGACATGCCTCTTGAGTTTCCCAAACAGCTCTCCAATGTACTTCTTTGGCACTTCCTAATCCATGATGTCCTCCCCCAATTGAAGAGCTCACTTCACAATTTTGCTTATGTACACTTGTGCAGTGTGCCCTTGCATTGGCTGGAAGGAATGCCTCTGCATCACATGCTCCTCCTCATGGCAAATAGGTTACAATTGCTTCTTGAGCAGTGATTGGAAGTCCTGCCATTTAAAAATAGGTCAAATTTTCGACATTCCAAGGATAAGCATAACTTTCATACCATGTTAATGCATGACCATCAAGTTTGAGCCTTGCAATTGATATTTGCTGATGTGGGGTGAGTTTACGAAGGCTACTATGGATTTCCATCTTCCATATCCATTGGTTTAGCTTCACGGCACTGACTTCTCCATCAAAGGGCTGAATATCTATCTTTGCTTCAGCCTTAAAGAAGCTGCCCTTAGATGTTTATCCTTGTTCTGGTTCAGATCTCTTCGGATCTCTTTCCTCTTCAAGAGTTATCTCCATATCCAATGTCTTCATAAGAGTAAGCAATATGGATTCCAGACTATCAGTTTTGGCCACTGTTCTAGATATTCTCGCTACATCATCTACAAGCTTCTTGAATCTGACCCAAACATTTTCCTTTTCTCATGCCATGGCCCTTCTTTGCCTTGTCCAAGCTCTAGAGCCAATTTCTGCTTTGTAGGGTTCAAGATTGCCACTTCCATTTGAT
This sequence comes from Sequoia sempervirens, assembly GCA_007258455.2. Taxonomy (NCBI): domain Eukaryota; kingdom Viridiplantae; phylum Streptophyta; class Pinopsida; order Cupressales; family Cupressaceae; genus Sequoia; species Sequoia sempervirens. The sequence goes on from VDFB02041039.1 coordinate 48,248, forward strand.
CTAGTGAATAACATACCATGCCCACAATCCTTTTTTCACTGATCTTTAGGCTCTGATACCACCTGATCTGTAAAGAGTTGAAGCTATATCTCAAGCTTGCATCAATAATGGATTCTACAAGCTCCTTTCAATACAAACATATACTCAACATTGCATGTAATGATATAGCAACATATATGAACATACACAATGAACCAAAATGCTCAAATTAAAGTAAACAAATGGAAACAAGTGTAACAGGGATCAATCCACCATGAGACTAGAGGCAACACACTATAGACAGCTAGAGAAATCCTCAACGGGAAGAAAACTCTAGGAAGAGTGCATTTTTTGTCTTATGTTATTATATCAGAAGTTATACAAGTGTTACATCTCCTACATAGATGTTTGGAACATACAAACATTAAATGCAGCCCCTTCACCCCTGCTCTGCCTCCAACAGTGATAAAACCCTAATAGTCTCTGAGAAAATTCTGTCCACGAGCATAAATGGATGTTTGTTCAAAGAGCCAATTGCTGTTCATATGTGAAACAACTTCATATAGATCCCTCTCAGCCTCCCATGGCCATTGGGAAGCCAAAAGACATCCATGCAACTGATCCAACTTCAAAAACTATTCAAATTCCAAGCTCTGTTCACATTAGAATGAGTTTATCAATTTACCAGTCTTTTGCCACTTTCTTATTAGTCTCTTCTAGGACAAATGCTGCATTTGCCATAATTGGCAAAACTTGCCATTTTTGCCTTGTCATTATGTTTTAATGCTAGCAAACCGAATCAAAGCCTTTGGGGATTTTTTGGACCACCTCTTACACCTCCCTAACTTCTTTGCCAACTTCCATGCATCACGTAACATTTGTTTTGGCGACCAAATTTTCTCCCAACTACAAATCCTGATTATTGCCCTCCATTTTGACCTCAATGGTCCAGCATGCTTCAATCTGATTCATGGATCAATTGCTTTGCCCTTGAATTCCTTGATGGTTGGTGTTTGACTCCTGCAATTGAGGAAGAGGACTGTACAATGTCCACTAGGTGGTGTGCAAAAATACATTGAGTTGTGTGATGGTGCATGACAACAAAGTGACTTGTGTAATGTCCTCTCCTAGCCTCTGAGCAGTGCACAACCTTTGGCCTATTCCAGAGTTCCTGTAGGCTAAAAGGGTTTGGTAAGGGAACTCAGTTTCGGTTCTTGGTGTTGGGTTTTCAGTATTTTGGAGTACATTCTATTTTTAGCAAGGGTCTAGTATTGAGCTTCAGTCTTCAGTGAACCCTTGGAGCATATTAGTATCTTTCCGGCTTGAGTCTTTAGTACTACTTACTATTTTTAGTACTTTCTAAAAATAGTAAGTCTATTTTGGGTAAGCTGGGCCTGGTAAGGTTTCTCTCAGCAACATATTCTTAGTTGAGGCATCAGTCTGCTAAGGTTGAAATATTTTAATATTTGATTTTCCTTTTGAAAATTGAATTAATATAAAGTTACTTTATAACTTAAGGTTGAGGGAAAATGGGACATAAAAAGGTACCATGGCGCCTAAGGTAATAACTTGAAGTTGTTTTTAAAGCAACAAAAATGTTTTAGAATGCTGAATATGAGATGGGCGCCTAGACTATTGCTGCATTCAAAAATTTAAATAAAATCAAAGGCAAAGCAAAACGGCGTGGGTTTTAGGGAGGTTTTAGGGTTGCTTCATGTTTGGTCGCCCTAATTTGTTGTGGAGGTTTTAAAAGTTCATTTGAAGGCCTCATTTGTTATGGATGAATTTGGTTGCATAAGGAGATGCTGCTGGTTTTTCACCAGGAGGTCTGAAAGTGAGTGTTGAGGACGAAAACCTTTGACATTTTGGACTGGTTTCGGTAGTGCAAGACCCGCCCTAGCCGGTGGAGGAGTAGTTTCACCTAGAAATCACATTGGAGCTTCAAGTTGCAGATTTTAGTCATTAGAAATGAATATTTTTCAGCATTTTTGATGAATTTCAGTTTGGGTTTTGGTTTGAGATTTCATCCTTTCAGTTTGGCGTGGATTTCTAGGAGTTGTGTGTTTTTAATCATTTTCTGGGCACTTCAATATCTGGGCCTGAACTTGAATATTTGCTCATATCTCCAAAATGGATTAGGTTATCAATGTGGGTATTGATTATATCTTTAGCTCTCATCAAGGCAACTACAACAAGCATTGGATTTCATTTTTAGAAGTGGAATTTTTTAGGCCAAGTTGACCTCTCTCAGGTGGCGCCCTTTTTTGGGTGTAAGTTCTATGCAGCCTGCTGATGTATAGGCTGTAAAATACACGTCTTGAGGCCTGTTTTCAGTGTATTCTGGCGTTGGAAAGCAAGGAGGGAAAGTGACCAAACCTGGGTTCTGTTCGTAGCATTTTGGGGAGCTTCATTATTGCTGTTATTCTTCTTTACCAGGTCTGAAAATTCTCTAACAGTTCTGATGTATGTCATTGTAAATCTGAACTTTACTGTTAATAAAATCTGAATATTGAAACGGGCAAAAATCTATCTTTTCTAGCAAGTTTTCAGTTGTTATCTTGCAATCTGTTTCATATCATTTGGCATGCTTGCATTATGAATGGCACATGAGAAATCACAAACAAACAAACGCAGAAAACCTCCAAACAGCAGCTAGAAAAAATCAGAAAAAAAAAGTTGGGGTCTTATATTACAACTTGCATGCAGGGTCTGTGACAACTTTGTGATTTGTGTGTAAGGTGCACATGATGCTGCTGAAGCTTGTGCACTAGTGGTGAGTGCTACTGAGTCATGCACATTAACGCAGAATGCTGCCAAGGCCTGGGCAAGGTTCCTAGAAGCTTGTGTGGCTGCGCACTGATCAAGCAGGGTAGAGTCTAACTCAGATATGTTCTTCATCTGTGAAGCAGAAAGACAGATCAAATTATGACATAATGTTTGTTTATCGGAAGGAGAAACAGTTTTGCCTTTGGTTCTTGTAGTATATCAATTCTTATTAATTGTAACTTCTATCTTTAATGGAACTTGTAGCTGCAGAAAATAAATTTCAGGCTAGTTTTGATTTTATTCTTGTAAATGCATACATAGAAATCTTGCTACTTTGCAATTCTGGATAACTTAGTATTGAGTATTACAGCTGTTAAAATAAACAGAGACTTATTTTGTATAATGTGGATGCCTATGCTGTGTAATACGTACTGTTTTATGATAAGTAAAGGATATATTATATTTAAAACAGGGTACAAATTCAGGCTTATTGCCAACATATCAGGGCCTATAGTGCTGGCCATTCCAAAGCTTAATATCAACCCACTATAGGACCATAATATTACTGGTCTAAATCAGGGACTTTTATAGTAATACTGAATTTTGAATCAATATAACGCCCCCAAGGACATTATGATCAGGCTCATAACCACCTACGTCTCTCCATGGGCTTGTTATTGTAAATAACTCGCTTATGCAAGTGCATTTCTCCTCCTGAAAATTGTACAGCATGAGATAAATATGGTTCTGGTTGCCATCTAAGAATGCCTCTTTATTGGCCCAGCCAGTCAGCAAACTTATTGGACTCTGCATAGTAGTGGATAAATGAAATTTTCAAGAATTAGGACTTTAGTCCATTTAAGCAATGTAGGCAGATGCCTATTGTGACAACTCTGACAAGGGCCCTGATTAATTGCATTGATCACAATCATAGGGTTCATTTGACTTCAACAATAGAGTACCCAATTTCTAAAGTTACTTTAACTCTTGCAGCCATCAAATCATAACTTTGATCTCAATTATGTTTGGATTTATTGGTGAAGACAAATAGCCATATATTAAGGTTCATTTTTTTAAAAAATGTCTTCAACACCAATCATCCTTGATTACCATGGAAGGCCTCATATCCAATGCAATTGCATATGTTCTGCCCATCGAGTGTTATGCATTATTTCTGATATCTAGTGCATTCTTTGGAAGGATAAGAACACAAAAGAAAATACAAAAATCTAAGGCACACAAGAAAGAGAAGTTTGCTTCCGCAAGAACTTTTATGAGATAGATCTTGTCTATAAATTCTATTTTATTTATTGTAAACTAACATCACTTTTGTCCCCTTTCTAGAGATTGACACCTAACCCTGAATTTTTCATCAAAGTGTTTCTCAAAGAGACATCAGATATGTAGAGATCTATAATTTTCAAAGATAATATCTAATAAGACCAAATTGATATAAATATTATACTCTCCTCAAAGGATTATTCAATTCCTCCCTACCTCTTGCTATGAACAAATTTCATAAGTACTTTAGACATTAAAGATCTCATAGATGAACTGGTAGAGTCATTATTACTTAGAGGGCTCAATAATTGCTGTAAGCATTATTATTGGTCAATCACATATAAAACACCACTAATTACCTTTAGACATACGCTGCTCATCTTTGCAGGAGACTGCATATTATTCATATCCATTTATATTTATTCTATATATTTACCTTATAATTATATACATGTATTAGCTGTTATATTAAACTTTCCCACAAGATTTAGAAGCAACATACCTCTCGTTTATGACTGTATATTACCGGCTGTGATTTCTTTATCAAGATATGTTCACCTTTTCCTCTTCCAACCTTGTGTATTGTCCCGTGTGTACCATGAATCCCACGATGTAATTTGAATAGGTTTAGCGATGGATTATGAGGGAGGTGCAACCCGAGACCCTATGACCAATGTCCGTGCCGACAAAGAATGCATTACTTTATTATGATAGCGGTGAATACCGTCCAAGAGGAGAATGTTTAACGCTTGAGGAATGGTACGATAAGTGTGTAAGGATGAAATTGATCATTAATATATCTGACTATATATATTCTTCGATTCTAATAACATCTTCATGTACACCATTGTTAGAGTAGAGAAATCGCAGACCTTCATACCCGCCAACTGGAAGAAAGGCCGATGAAGAGTTGGAGAGACCGGGAATGCCTGTTCCTCCTTCGCCGGTGATTAGCTATATGGTTAATAAATCATTCCAGTTCTCGTCCATAAAAATGGTGCCTCCTCAACAATTTGGATAGTTGGCCTTTAAATCTATTTTTGAAGATCGCGACCCTTCTGCCTGAGTCATGACATCTGAGTTGGAAAGGTCGCTTGGATCCCATCGTTGGTGATTATAATATTTACCTTTTTATTATGACACATCCGTTGATATATATTTATTATTTTATTTATAGTTATAATATTTAATTACCTTCCTTATACTAAATTATGATTATTGTCGTGAGTACAACCACCATATCTTGCTTAATCCACTTATTATTATTATGATGATTATAGTTAAATTAATATTATATTTTGGGAATAATAATAATTGTAATTATGATATTGTCTTTGACAATCATAATTATATTGATATCTAATATTTAAGATTAAACATATTTTGTTATTTTGTTACCACAATTTCGGGGACATGACATCTGCATAGTAGTGGATAAATGAAATTTTCAAGAATTAGGACTTTAGTCCATTTAAGCAATGTAGGCAGATGCCTATTGTGACAACTCTGACAAGGGCCCTGATTAATTGCATTGATCACAATCATAGGGTTCATTTGACTTCAACAATAGAGTATCCAATTTCTAAAGTTACTTTAACTCTTGCAGCCATCAAATCATAACTTTGATCTCAATTATGTTTGGATTTATTGGTGAAGACAAATAGCCATATATTAAGGTTCATTTTTTTAAAAAATGTCTTCAACACCAATCATCCTTGATTACCATGGAAGGCCTCATATCCAATGCAATTGCATATGTTCTGCCCATCGAGTGTTATGCATTATTTCTGATATCTAGTGCATTCTTTGGAAGGATAAGAACACAAAAGAAAATACAAAAATCTAAGGCACACAAGAAAGAGAAGTTTGCTTCCGCAAGAACTTTTATGAGATAGATCTTGTCTATAAATTCTATTTTATTTATTGTAAACTAACATCACTTTTGTCTGCCTATATGATTGCTTCCTTTTTTTCATGATAGTACAGTTGGGAGAATCTGTGTGGGGGGTTGGGGGGTGGAGGCGGCGCTCAAGAAAATAGACAGCATTCCATCCCATTTATAAAATAACAAGAACAAATGCTTGAGAAGTTGCCAGAGCAAAATAGTTATGAAAAACTAATAATACTAACACCAAACAAAATGCCCTGCCACGTTGGGGTAGATCCAGCACCCATGAGCCATAAACAACATAATCCATAGTTATGAACATGAACCAGGTAGCACCTCTAAAAGGTACAATCAACAACAGAGATATGTTACATTCAAGCCGCTCCACCACAAAATCTGCTTGCATAGCCCCAAAAACTGGACAGCCACACTAATGATCATTTGCATATCCCTCAATGACCAACTCCAGAGGTCACAGCTTCTCCCCAACCCATAATTTCTTCCACTTAATGAACATCAAGCTGATCTTAGGGATTTAGGGCATAGACATGCACCCCATGAATGTCGTCCTCCTGAAATTTTGCTCTATGCACTAAGTGTCCACAGAACATAGGCAGGGTATGGTCACTTGTCACCTCCAACTGCCTTTTGCTGCGTGTCACCAAGTGACCATACATCACCTTTCCCATATAGGCACAATCTGACCTTAAGTATGCTCACCTCCTTCCTCAAGGAGAGGATTTTCTCTTCCAGCCTCCCTTCTTCTTAGAGTCCTTAACACGGATGTCTCTCTTCATTCTTCTATCTACAGCCTCCCATGGTAAGCTCTAATAAGAGCAGGGATGTGCCCTCAAAATTATCTGGGAGGAATGTTTGAACTTTGAAGCATGATATGTGCAGAGCAGTATCCGAGACAAAAGTAGCTAGATGGGATACAAAGGTTTGACATATCATAGCTTTGGAATGGACTGTGTGCATGCAAACCTTCCACTCCCACAATAGCTTTTACAAAACCTAGGGGAATTATAGTTAAAGATTGAGCCTAGATGCCTATCTAATATTACCTCCTTACACATAGGTACACGACTTGAGTTCTTAATGCACCTCCATACCATCACTTGAGCAAGAAACCAAAGGAAAAGACACACACACACACACACACACATTGCTAGCACCTCCTAAACGCCCTATGAGAATACTCTACCACATCACCACAAAATTGAGCACCGTGAATGGCAAAAAATAAAGACCTCACACATGCCAAATAAATGCAACCCAACCTCACGTGTACAAACCCATGCCACCTCCACATTCTGGCCAATCCAACATAATGCGAAATTTAAACATCTCTGTCAAATACAAAGGGAATCTTATGGATGCATAATAACACTATTCATAAGCCTAAATCCATGTTAATTGCCCTCAAATCCAAGCAATAATGGGATAAAAGAGCTCTGCTAACCTAGGAGCAATCGCTAAAGAGCTTGAGTAATCTGCTTAAGGTGGCATGAGATTTAAGCGACAATCTAGACCTTCCCAGGAGTTAGGAAGATGGCTATAAAGTGCTATAAGAGGGTGCTTGTTCCACTTCACAAATTGTGAGAATATCTGCAGCCAGGTTCAGATTTCACTTGTATTGTTGATAACCAACCTTCACAAATTTGTCTCCAATCCACAATGCGTCTTTCATGTCATGTTTAACTTTCATATTCGCCTTGATCCTTTAAGAAGAGATCCATTGATCACTATAAGAGAATCTCTTTCAACAATAATATTTTCCACCCCTTGAAAAGTTGCCACCCCCATTCCTGCAACTAAATCTTCCCATTCAGTTTCGTTATTTGTTCTAATCACCAAGAAAAGGGAACCTCCATACACAAAGCACCCTTTAGAATCTCTTAGAACAAAGCCACCACTAGCATTACTTGGATTGTCCCTAGAACCACCTTCGAATATCAACTTAACAAAATTTTCAGCAGGGGTAATCCACTTCTTAGTCACTCCTTGATTTTTAGGATCTTTTCAGATGTCCTTTTTTCTTCCAATCTTATTTTCTTTTTATCTATATATAGAAGAGTTTACATATACTACTTTCTAAGCATTCTTCAAGAACGTAGCTGCTTTTCCTTTTTTCAAAGAAATACAAAAGCTACTTTTCTTGCGCCCCAAAAAGTTTCTGTTTTAATTCTGCTTTTTAATTTTCTAAGAAAATAAAACGTCAGATTCTGGAAGCATTTCTGCATCATTCTTATGCTTTTTTTGGAGAGAAAGTATTTGAATTTGTTAATCAAATAAAAATGTAGCTCATGTACTCAAAAGCCATCAAAAGAACTATTAGGGATCAGTTTGTATGCCAATTTTTTTGCAGCAAATTAAAAACTATTCTCAGTAATTGTAGACATTAGTACTGTCTAGCCTAACTTACTAATTATTCCTATTTTGGTTTAAACATGTATGAAACAATTTGAAGTATCCTCTAAATCTAACTGTTTGCATATGAAAAATGGCTGTGATTTTTTCCATATTTCTTAACCCCTTGTATGCTTTCTAAAATCAAACTTTCTAAAGTCTGATTATGAGAATTATCTACATGGTACTTAAGAAATCAAACAGCTAATACTTTTCTTGTTAACTCTGTAAGAACTAAGGCTGGAATGACAGTGGCTGCCGAAAGCATTACGCAAGGTCTTCGGCGAGCTCGACAAATGATGGTTCAGGTTGTATTGTACCTTGTTTTCGGATATTCTTTTATTGTTGTTTGTTAGAGGATGATCTAGTATAACAGGATTATGTAAAGAATTGCTGAACATCATCAGTGTTCTTGTCATTATCAAATTTGTTCTTTGAAGTAGTCTATCTTGCCTGGGTGTATAAAATTGTTATAATGTCAATTGGAATTCATCCTTAAACAAGTTTTTTTTGTTAATCACTCCCCAATTGCTAATTGTGAAATATGACACATGTTTCACAGGAGGTTGAGAGGGGTGCAAGTACTTTGGCCACTATAGGTAGGTTTCTATCAATGTAGCTTTCTCTCTTGATTTTCTTGATTTGGAACATTTTCAGAGATAATAGTATAACTATTCATGTATTTTGTTATTCCAATTTCCAACTATCGTGGCAGCAAAAATACTTGCTGCAATTGTTGAATTATACATTTTTTAAGTAAATGATAAAGAGCCCTACATGAAGTTCAAATTAAGAAGCAATAATCCTCCCTTCTAAGATTAAAAAGGCGTATTCCTGATACCTAATCTCATTAAACTTAAAAAAGGGATGGCTATGAAAGTTCATAATCCACAAATTAGGCTAGATTATACAAAGGTGTACAGAACTGGGTTTCATTACACAATATTTGTATAATCCATGGATGTGATAGGATGAATTGCTGGAATGAGAATCGGGGGAAGGGTCCACAAATAAAGCTTGCCAACCACCACAGTGTGTATATGTCTTTTTGGCTAGCAAGAGTAAATTCCAACATTTTAAGCAGAGGAGCCATCAAAACCAAAAACAGTAAGCCTGATGGATGAGATGTATACCAGCCACCAGTGGGACTTAAAATACTGCCACAATCAGCCTCCCTACTTCTGCCTTGTATTGCTTTTCCAATCACATTGGTGTGTACATTCTATTCGTCAATTGATTGCTTGAAATTGTGAATGGTAGAGAAAAACATTCTTACATTAACATGAAAAAAAGTTACATTAAAAAGAAGTGCATATAACACTGTAGATATTAACTATATCTACCTACCTACTAGTTACTGTAGAAACAGTAACAACTAAACTAACCTAGAACATTCTAATATTGACCATTAATAATACAATAATAATATTATTCTAACACCCTCCCTTAATGGTCAATCCATCAACAACACCAAGTTGCCCCCTGGATTTGACAAACTTATTTGGCCTTAGAGACTTGGTGAGAATATTTGCAGTCTGATCCGCTGTTGGAACATACTGCAGCTGAACGGATCCATCTTCTACCAGCTTGCGGATGTAATGACAGTGAAGCTCGACATGCTTGGTACGTTCATGGAAGACTGAATTTTTGGCTAGTTTGAGCACCCCTTGATTATCAGTGTACAAGGGAGAAGGTTTTGCATGTCAGTAAGCATCCTAGGAAGCCAAACTGCCTCACATGCTGCTTTAACGGTTCCTTGATATTTTGCTTCAGTCGAGGAAAGAGCCACTGCCTGCTGCTTCTTGCTGGTCCATGTTACAACACCTGTTTCCAAACTGAATACATACCCATAAGTAGATTTTCTGTGATCCACTGAACCTGCTCTGATACCATGTGAATGGTAAAATGCATGTTCTTGAGAAAGAATGCTCTGCTCTTGTCAGAGGTTTCATGAAGGGCCTTCAAATGATCCCAGATTTCCGTAGCAGTTTTGCCAGACAGTACCTGAGGTAGTTGCTCATCTGTGACGGAGAGTTTGATGAGCATGACGACTTCTCGGTTGCGTTCATCCTATTTGTCCTGGTCTTTTCCAACAACGGTAGGTCGAGGTGATGTACCTAGAACAACTGCATCAAGACATCGATACTCGAAGATGGTTAGCATACGCTGCTTCCAGGTGTTATAATTCTTCCTGTTGAACTTCTGGCTGCTTTCGAGCATTATGTTTGTCAGAGATGCCATCATGTACCTCGAGGTCAAACTGGGGAGGACAAAATAATGCACAGAAAATAGAAACAGGTTTTGCAAGACAAATTCCAAGACAAAAACCGAAACCCTAGCATGAATTTCGAGGTTTTATTGAAAACCCAAAAAAGATAAATAAAAACCTAGAAGATTTGAGGAATACCTAGAAAATTTTGACAGCACAAATTTTGAGGCACGGAAAACAAGGTACCCCAAAAAATTGAACGACAACCCAGTTGAGATCTCGAAAAACCCACCAAGAATCTGTAAGCAAAATAAAATTTCGACTTCAAACTGAGGGTCAAAACCCTAGTCAAACTAGCAGAAACCCTAGGCAGCCATGAAAGCTTCAAAAAGTTGCAGAAAACCACATAAAAAATGCAGGTAAAAAAATGCTTGGAATGCATGATCAGAAGGGACGAAAAACGCATCCAAAATGGAGGCCGAAATCTTAAGAAAACGCGTCCAGCAAAGAGCAGAAATGCGGATTAAAAAACAAAAAAAAACGTGTTTGTAGAGAATGCGTTTAAGCGGCCACAAAACAATCAAAAATCGCACCTAGAGAAGCTTAACCCACGATTTTTGAAGAATCAAAAATCGCGACCAGACAAGGGTTAAATCTGCACCCAGATGTAGAAGTAAATCGCGGCCCAGAATATGCCAGAAGAAACACGTCTTAGCACTCACGCGATTGGAAACGAGGTCCGTCGCGCAAGAAAAAAACGCGTTCTGGAATAAAAACAACGTGAACTGCAAAGGACGACACCAAAGATCGCGCAGATTAAAGAAAGCAGATCGTGCGAGGGTTGAAGGAAGAATCCCGACGCCTGAAAGTCATGAAAAAAAATCACACGAAGTTGCTCGAGATCTGACGAAAACACCTTCAGAGAACATAAACCCTCGAAAATTTTCCAGAAAAACCACACAACCAGAGAAATCGTGTCTTAGAAAAAACGTGGTCAAAGAAAGCCCTCCCAGAAACCCTAACACAGAGAAAATTCGAATTATGACTTGTTTTTTAAGCCCACGAATTTCTAGGGTTTTTTTTCTTACGGCTCTGATACCATGTGAATGGTAGAGAAAAACAAGCCCACGAATTTCTAGGGTTTTTTTTCTTACGACTCTGATACCATGTGAATGGTAGAGAAAAACATTCTTACATTAACATGAAAAAAAGTTACATTAAAAAGAAGTGCATATAACACTGTAGATATTAACTATATCTACCTACCTACTAGTTACTGTAGAAACAGTAACAACTAAACTAACCTAGAACATTCTAATATTGACCATTAATAATACAATAATAATATTATTCTAACAGAAATGGCACAAACAATTGACTTTTGATTGAGGTTGAAGTATCTCAATATGTTTTTTGAAGATGGAGATTAAGCTCAGTTTCATCCACTTTCTGATTGAGGATCAGCAACTTCTAAACCTGACTAGAAAGACACTGAATTGGGAAGAGAAAAGCTCTAACCTGGGTATCTAACATTTCTTTAATGTCACTACTCTGCCAAATAGTCATTGCATGGATTGTAGCCATTAAAAAAATAGAACACAAATCTAATGTGTAGCAGTTCTGTAATTTCAAATTTCAGTTCTGCTGACAGATTTTCTGACATTATTGGGCAATTAATAATTGAATTGCCTTAATAAACATTCATTATTCCATTTCCAAGCTCATCTCCTTCAAAGCCATTCCTCAGAAAACTGAACTTTCAAGATATAACTAGAAGGAACCCAAAAGCTATTAATATGAGAATCTGAAATGAGCTTTTAGAAAAGCATTAAGTCCAGACTTGACACGGTAAGCATGTCTGCTCTATCAATTTTCTCATTCACCATAGGCCAAATTTAGTGCTAAATAAATTACTACTATGTAGTTGTAGGCCCTGAAAATCAAACTTTGCACAGTTGAGTCCTGCTGAATCTACATATAGCTTCGTCAAGTAATAGTTGCTATCCAAATTCATTTTATTATGCTGGTTGTATCTTCTTTCCTTCCTTGTCAATGACCTACTTCATACCTTGATCTTTATGCCCATTATTGCTGATACAGTCAAGAATCAGGAACGCACTGAAGGGCAGCCAATCTTTGCAGCCAACACAGTCATCCTACATGTCAGTTTTCTTTACTGTATTAACCCCTAACTCTAAGGCTCTTACCAAGATGTGAACAATGTGACCAGATTCTTGCACATGGAAGACACCTACCCTCAAATCAGGCATTGGAAAAGGCCAATGAACAAAAGGATTTTAACCTCTTCTACTCTTTGAGCCCTGCCAAGCTTGGGAGGGTGATTCCAGAGATCTTTTCAATGTAAAACAGTTAAGCAAACTTAGGTTACCTCTTCACACAAAGATGACTCTTTATTCAGCCTTGAATGCTATTCTTTGTTGAGGGTAATTATGCATTGAAATTGTAGATCTCTTACTATCCGGCAACTAGGTTGAATGATGCAACTAGAGATGAATCTTGGTCACAAATCCCTTGAGATGTATTTGATGAAAGTTACTTATGACATCATTAACCTAGTGAAATACACTGTGCAATAGTCCTCTTAAGGATTTTATCATTTACAGGTTCACAATTATTATATCAGAAATTTGCAGCAACTGGTGGAACAAGTAAAATTGAAAATAAATAAAAGGTTTAAAGGGATTTTCTTGATCCATGATAGTGTGGGTGGTGAGATTTATCCCACGAAACTGGTGCCTATTGCTATAACACAGAGTTTACCCTAAATGGACACCTTAACAGCACTGCAAACCCTTAGTTTTTAGACGAGTCTAATTTACTTGGCTTTCTTTTGTAGAGGTCAAACTCTCAAATGCCCTTTATCCTAGCAATGCAATCTCTATCTAACAATCCATAAAAAATTTAAAGCTTCACATATCAGTTTGAAAGATTTTCACACAGCATACACATGCATGTAATGAAAATTCTTACCACACCCCTTGGATGCAAACTAAAAGAGATTTGATACAAACTACAACAAATGTGTATTTAGAGTGTCCTTGAATCCCCTAAAACTCTAAATATTTGTGGAGATAGATTGCAAGACAAGAATAAAGGAGTCTTATATTGATTTTTTGAGAAATCATTTACAATGCTATTACAAATGACCAACAAACTCAAAAATCTGAGTTATAGTCATACATAGAGGTTATACATGAGATATAACTCGACCTGGATGAGCTTTTCCCACATAAATGCAAAAAATCCAATCCTTTACAATGAATAACAATTGCTCTTACATAGATCTGGAATTAGGGCTCAAAAAACACGACTAATAGGGCATGTAAAAGGAAGTCATGTTGTGGATGTCTTGCACCGCATCCTATGGTCTCAAAAATGTAATCATTGAGGTTGAAGAACATGGCAGCCACCATCAGAATCTTGCCATGAAGAGCTATAATTAAGTTCTTCAACAATCGTGAAATGATTGGAAAATCCATGAAAGCTATTTTGAAAACCATTCGAGATGGCGTGAGAATCTGCTACTTGCAAGTTTTAATTTGTTGCAATAAATTTAGCATTGGCATGGCGTTGTTCTCCCTCAAATCTTGTGCTTTTTGGGCATAACAAATGGTTTTTGGGTGTGCTAGGAAGTGCAGGGCCTTTGTGACCAATAAATGAAAATCCTAATTGCCTCCAACAAACTGTTGTTGAAATTGCTCAAATCACATGCCAAACCACGCTTAATCCTCCTCGAGCAGTGAAAAAGTCATCGTTTTAAGCTGTTAGTACCTGTTTGGCATGTTAGGTCCTTTTTTGGCATCCATGTGGTTTTCCGGGTTGTTCCAATGAGCTGCAAATAAATCAGTAAAAAATGGGCAAGAATAAGTAATTTCCCCTCCTTACCCAGTTCACTGTTTTGGTGGATTAGCCTATCAACAGGTTCTCATAGGCTAATTTTGGTGTTTAGAGGGCCTTATTTGGGTGTTATCTTCTCCAGTGTTGGTGATATTCAGGGATAACCTTCCTGAGGTGTTTCAGGCTCCGTTTGCACTCACTTACTGTTTTTAGTAAGTCACTTGGACGTTTGGGTCCAACCTTACTATTTATAGTAAGACATTCAGATGAGCAGTACAAGCAGTGGGTAACCCTGTGGTGTTGGCAGAATCAATTAATCTTGAGTTTTTATGGAGTTATGATTTATTGATTATTATTAAAGTGTTAACTTTAATAATAATTAAATTATAAGTGGATATCATTAATGGTGTTTAATGACCTTATAATGTATGATTTATTTTAATAACAAAAGGTCAATTATTTAAGTCATAGAAGGGGGCGCTCACATGAAGATTATAATACTTGAGCAACAAAAACAAATATCATTAAATATTTAATGGATTAAAAGCCCTAAAAATATCGTGGCTTTTTGAGAGGAGTATATAAGCATTCAAAGAGCTCATTCTTATTCATTCATTCAACCTTTACAAACTTGATGCTTTTTGCTGTGGAGAAGAAACAAGGGTTTCAGTTTGAGAGGAGTATATAAGCATTCAAAGAGCTCATTCTTATTCATTCATTCAACCTTTACAAACTTGATGCTTTTTGCTGTGGAGAAGAAACAAGGGTTTCAGTCTGAAAATTGATCTTGGAGAATGAAAACTCTCTTGGATTCAGTGATCTACAAGGGTGAAATAACACCCAAGGGTTGCTCTACAGGTGGCTTCATTCAGGAGCTGCATTTGTGCATATTGGAGTTCATAATTTCAAAGATTTTCAAAGGTTAGCATGCAGATCAGAAATTGATTGAAGGACAAATATTGATGATCATATTTATTGCTGATTGCACCCATCAATATTGGCACGTGGGGTTTATAGCAGGCCGTACAACCTTCAGTTTGGGCATGGGGTTTCTCCAAGGCCAAATGCCTATAATTTGCAGCCATAAAAACCCTCATTGCTGGCATCTAAGGGAATCAGATATGTGTGCAGCAATTTCGAGGTGAAGAAATCAGTCTATTGAGGGAGGCGTCCAAAACAAGGAGCCAGTTTGCTGATCAAGTAATTTTCAGACCTGTATTTTGTGCTATTGGCTTCCAGGTATGAATGCTATGTATTTTCCTAGCAATGAATAAAAATTTGAGTTGATAGTTTTAAATGTTTGCTTAAGTATTTCTTTACTTCGCAATTATATGCATTTCCTGCATCCCTGGTGAATTCATCAAAAACACAAAAAAACAAAAAAACTATAAAACCAAAAACAAACAGATAGACAAAATTCAGAAAGCAAATATCCTATCAGGGGTGGGATATGTCAAAATATCAGACTTCAAATGTTGGGGGGAACTCATGCCATATACTTGTGATTGGAGCATTGGGGATTGGGGTTGATTGGGAAGTCATGCCAAGAAGGGATGCAAAATGGAGAAAGTTTAAAAAGGGAACCTTGATGAAGAACAAGGCTTTCGTGACGTTGAGGTTGGGAAGTCGGGTAGACCCTATGATTGTGATGTAAGAGCATCCAGGGGTGCTAGGCAATCATGCATCCCCAAAACAATATTTTATTTTACTTTTTTTTTTTGTTGTTGCGTGATTTCTAGCTGCGGGCTGATTTCGGGCACTCTTGGAGCATGGAAAATTTTATTTATGAAGTTGGCTGTGTATTTTAATGTTTACTTGGGTGGGACCAAATTAATGTAACTAATATTTTATTTATTGGCCGAAACACTGTTATTTGATGAATTGTAAGTTGCACATTTAATGTACTGAAAAAGCCAAATAATTGTAAAAATTGAAACCCAACACCCAAGTTAAAAAAATACATGTTTGGATATTAATTGTTTTTTTGGAGGAGGTTTTCAACACCCATGTGCAACAAGGAACCAAGATTGGGTGCATGGATTGCTGGAAGTGGATGGTAGGAGGAGTTACAAAGACAAAAGTTACAAATTGATGCAGTTTGTAGGTGAAGAAGTTGGGAGGTTTTCCAATGCCATGTTGGGCGAGTGGATTGAAGGTTAAAAAAATTACAATCCCAAGTATAAAAAAAAGAATGTAAGGCCTAGGAGCTGCATGGAATATTTTTGTTGAAGGGGTCCCAAGATTGAAGATTCAAGAGGCATTGAGTTAGAGTTTCAAGAGTTGTTTGCAGGAGATGAAAGCCAACGTCTAGGTTGGAAGTTTCAGAATGTTTGAGGGATCAATTAACAGATTTTGTTGTTGATTATGATCATATTTTGTAATGAGGATGAATATCATGGTTTGATTGTAGAATTTCGATATGTAAAAATTCTTTGTTCTAAGAGTCAATTGGAAGTGCATAAATTATCTAAGTTCCTGTTTGGGTACAGGACTGGGTATGGGATACAGGTACGCCGGTATGATGATTTTTTTTTCCTGAAATACGGTACTTTTGGGTATGGCTGTATATATATATATATATAATTAAAAATATACAAAATTGTAAATACATTTGATAGTATGAACTATGAGTCTATGATACTTCATCAATCATCAATCATCATTAAATCTAAAATCATTGATCAATGCTAGTGATAAACTACAAGCCTATAAAGATAAATCATAAATGCCAATTGATAGTTCAAAATTCCAATACATATGTCATACTCATATATTAATAATAAATATCATATATGTCTCTCTAGTCATGATTCAAATGAAAATTATTACAATTATTCGTCAATCATCAAAAGGATCTAGATCATCATCATTTGGTTCGACATTATTTGAACCACAACCAAATGCATTGCCAATGCCACTTGTAGTAGTTGCATCATGTGCAAGAGTCTCAGCAGCATCATCATCATCATCATCATCATCATCATCTATAGTGACTCTAGCAAGCTCTGCAATAGATGCATCCAAGTTGGCACACTCAGGGGCTATGTCCCAATTCTTCATTGAACCATCCTTGTACTCATCTTGCTTATGTGATAGAAGATGCAAGTTGGAATGGACATAAACCAAGTCTTCTGCTTTTTTTGCAGCCAACCGGTTACGCTTCACTGAGTGGATATAGGATTATGTACTCCAATTTCGTTTAGCCGAAGAACTTGCAACTTGTTGAAATTGGAGAGAAAACCAAAACAACTTAGAAATAAAAAATGCAAAATAAATTGAAGAATGGTAAGTAGTAGTACTAAACTTAAAGTCTACAATACAAATGTTAAATAAAAAAAAATAAAAAATAAAAAATACTTGTGATAGAATCTTGATTGCAAGAGGTTGGAGGAACATAAAATCTTGCCCATGGAGGTACCAACATGTACGAGCATCTACTGTGTATTGGTCTTGAATAGCACAAAGACTATGATTCCGTCCTGAGATGAACAAGCCAAACTCTTTCCTAACATTTTCCACCACTTTTGGATCTACGAAGAGCCTTTTGAATGCTCGCTTGTACCCATTAGCAACTTCACTATCTTTATATGGTGGAGTTCTCCCTGGCAAAGCAAGTATCTGTGAACTATATATAGTATTTGGGAGATAATGCATATGCAAGGAGATGCAATGGTGTGTTCATCTTGTCCCAACCATGGTGAATGATTTTTTCAACTCTATGAAAAAATGTTTCTTGGGGGTCATTCTCTTTTTTTGCTATTATCACCTTTATTTTTTCTATCATGGAGTCAATACCATCATAGATTTCCCCCAAACATGGTCGATTTGTATCAGCAAACCTGATCATACTCATGATAGGCTCGGTGAATCTCAACACATAGGCCACACGATCCCACCAAATGTCATCTAGGATCAATGACTTGACCTTTTGGGCCCTCTTTGAATTTGATGTTTTCCAAATACTCCATTGGTTGCTAATAACCATGGCACCCAATGCCTCTCGCACCTTCACAAGTCATCTCAAAACGATTGTGTGTGATGCAAATCGGGTCTCAGCAACCTAGGATCATGTAAAACATAAGTTAATAATAATAACACATTAAAATATAAATCCATAAAATAAAAAAATAAATTACATAATTGATAAGTAAATTAAATTTACCTTCAACAATTCCAATCTCGAGAAAGTCCTGAAGATGCTTTGTGACATGGTGGTTTGTCACAAACATTTGGATCTCCTCAACCTCTTGGTATATATCTTTTACCCATTCTATTTGAGTGCCAATTGCTTGCAATACCAAGTTAAGGGAGTGTACAGTGCATGGTGTCCAAAAAAATGTGTTCATACCTGTTGTGACCTATTTCACACATCGCCCCATTGCAAATGTGGACCCTTGCTGGTTTGCTCTTAGGGTTTAGCTTTGAGTAGCAATTTCATAATCTCTGGTGTCTTGAAAATTTCATGTCAAACTCTGGAGTCATCACCCGAGCTGAGTTGAGAATTTGGGCCTGAAACTGAACATGAACGTCATAGAAGTGCTTAGAAGACCTGGTAGACGAGGATCGCCTGTGCTTTCGCTCAATTCTGACACTTCCTATTTTTTAGGGATTCTGCTTTTTTGCTTTTTGCTTTTTTCGTTTTTGGCATTTCTGGACCAATCTGGAATTTACTATTTTTAGAAAGTTGCTTTTTGCTTTTTTCTATTTTTAGTAAGTTTCTATTTTTAGAAAGTGCTAGGTCTCACTGGCACTCGAGTCAAAAGTTTCCACTTTTGGAATTGAAAAGCAGGCAAAAATAAAGCAAAAATCTTAAAAAATCGGAAAAATCATGAGAAAGGCGCATGCAAAGATGAGAAAAGCAAAAAAGAGTGCATGCAAAATCTGGTAAAATCGTACCTTCAAGAGCGAAAAAATAAAAAAAATCAAGTAAAAAGCAAGAAAATTATGGTGAAATTCGCCTAAGGCTGGAGAGGTGCGCCCCAAGAGGAAATCCAGTTAACACTTGGAAAAATCCAGATAAAATTCGTCCATTTGAGAAGTCTTGCTAAAATTCTCCTAGTACAAGGAAATCCAGTTGGATAATTCGAAATCCAGTTGGAAAAATGATAAAAATTGGCTAAGGAAAGTAAAAAATTCGAATTGGACTTCAAGAATTCCAAGATGAAGTTAAAATCCACTTGAAAAGAGGAAAATTCCAGTTAAAAGTCGAATTTCCAAGGAGAGAATTGAAATTTTTCCTAAGGCAAAAGAGTTACCTTGGTAGAAGGAAAAATCCAGTTGAAAAGTGGATTAGTCCACTTAGAAGTCGAATTTTCTAAAAGGCAAAGGAAATAACTTAAGTTTTTATTTAAAAAATAAAAACTTAGCAAGCAAGAGAAGGGACGCCTAAAAAAATCAAAGAAAAGAAGATAAGATTGCTTTTTGCGTTTTAAAACAAAGCACCCAATCAGAGAAGAGGTCGACCTAGGCAAATAAGGAAACTTTTTATTATAAAAGAAGTGCTTGTGAGTTTATTTTTCATTATTCACAGGTTAAGTTTTTTCATAGGCAAACTTCTCTCAGACAAAGGCGTCCTTATTTTCTCCTTGAGCTGCAAGTTACATTGATTCCAGAGTACAAGGTTGGACATTTTTCTTCTATTTTCAAGATTTCTCAATCATTTGCAGAGTCATAGCTGGCGAATTTGAAGAAGGAAAAGGATTTTTTATCTTGGATTTGCACAAAAACTTAAGTTTTCAGCTTTAAAAGTCCAGTAAATTATTTAAAAAATTCTTTGAATGGTCTTAGAAAAGATTAAGGCTGGTTAAATTTCATTTTACTAAGATTTATTCTCAAACCAGCATAGGCAGTCGAGTTCTAGAATTTTTTAATTAATTTATTTAAATATTCTCCAGCCATAAAATCGCCTTTTTTTGCAAATTTTGAAAATATTCTAACTTCGAGCTTCGTACAGGCACAATGTCTACTTCAAAAAACGTAGGAGGTGGAGTTAGAAAAATCCAAGTGAAGGAAGTTCTCAGGGAATTCTATCCAGAATCCCAACTATCGTCAAAATGGAAGAAGGTAGTAGATACCAACTTCGAGCAGTTCAATGCAATTCAACACAAGAAAAGGATGTTTGGTACTCAGCATGAAATGCCCACACCTATTGCAACTAACATTGTTAAGTGCGGACTTCACCAAGCAGCAGGGTTTCCACCTGCAGTTCAATGCAGTGAGCTGATGGTTGAGTGCGCCAGAAGATACAATCCACAGACAAGATCCATTAAAGCATCTAACGGGATCACTTTGGCATACTTCACAGAAGATTCAGTCAGAGAGGTGTTTGGTATTCCTCGTCGTCATAAAATGTTGAACAGGACCCGAGAGGAATCACAAACCATGTTCGATCAAGCCAAAGAGTCTTGTATGGACATAGTCAATTCCAACTGGATTAAAGAACCAAAAAGGCATCGCTCTAAGCTGCCCAAGAGATTAATTTGCACAGACTTTAAACAGGAATACAGTGACATGATTCACATGCTGAACAGGATTATGGGTACTTCTCAGGGAGCTTTCTTCGAAGTGTGGATGTTTTCATACGTAGAGGAGGTCGTATTGGGAATGGAAGCAATAAATTGGGCAAAATTGATAAGTGATAACATTGATTTCCAGTTAAGAAACTTGGAAAAGACCAAGACCTTCTATATGAGTTCCTACATAGTTTATATCCTGGCATAGTTTACTAAGTACAGAGGACTGATTTGCAAAGGGGAAGTTGGACTTCGAAATAGCCAGTTCAAAGCGTATGAGTGTTACCCACAGCTACAGTTGCATTATAAGGACAATTAGAAGATAACTAATGACGCTTTCCTCATGTATATCACTCGATTGCTTCAAGGAGGAATTCAGAAAAGGTTGTCTAAAGAGGCTATGGTGTTACTTGATAAATTCGGATCTTGGTTCATCCAATTTCCGACCTTTACATACATAAGGGTTCATGGATTCCCAGATACTCCGTATAAACTCCCTCGGTATCCAACGGACAAGATTATTATGCTTGAAGTTGCAAGGCAGTTGGCACACGTGGATTCCATTAAGGGGAAGAAGAACAAACAAGGAGTGGATTTTCCTGTTACAATTGGGAAAATGCTAGAAGTCTGCCCCTCATTGCAATCAGCTAAGGCAGCGAAGTTAGAGTTACAATTTTATAAGTTTGACACTTATAAACCAAGGTCTGATTATGATCCATATTTGAGGGTTCACGGGAAGAAGTCCCTTCATGTTATGCAGATTGAAGACTATTGGTCTAACTTGGTGGACGAATATAGAGTCAGGAAGAAGATGTGGTCTAGAATTCCAGTAGACCTTGTGAAAAAGTGTGACTTATTCCCCGTTCCTGACCAGATAAAGGACAATGGAGACTACGTGCATCCTCAATTTGAACAGGAAAAGAACAAGCCTACCTTGTTGCCCAACTAGACACATCCTGAGTTGACTAATTTGGATATATTGATGAAGGACATTGTATCGTACTCTAGGGAATGGGTGGATAATCAGATCAGCAGATTGAGAAAAGAAGGAATCTCCCTTACCTATGCCACATTGAGCAATGAAGAAAGTCAGGGAGAAGTAGTTGGAGAAGGTCTTGATGAATTTTCATGTCCAAGCAAGAGGAAGGCAGTGGTGGAAGATCTTCAAACAAAGGAAAAGGAAGCAGCTAGCAAAGAATTGGAGAGTAAGAAGCAAAAGGTGAGTGAAATTCCATCATCTTCAAGTACTTTATCTATTAGAGTAATAGAAGAGGTGTCCATTGCTGAGATTGAACCAAACCATGAACAAGAAGGTGAATTTCAAGAGTTTGAACCGCTGGATCTTCTTCAAGAGCAAACCTTCACTGAGTGTTTGGAGGGAGGTGATACGCTAATGATTGAAGGCATGGGAGATACTGAGATCCTTGAAAACAATGAAGAGCTAGGAGATGAAATAATTTCTGCCTTAAAAGAGTGTGATGATGATATTCAATTGGAAGATGGGATGGAATTATCCACTATCCCAGCTTGGTTGACTGAGAGTTTGATGAAGTAGTCTAAACCACTAGATGAAGTTCAACCAGTTGAAAGCATGCAGGACTTCTTAGAGAGGATTGGCAAAGCTAAAACGCCAAAGAAGCCTAAAAAGTACTCTCAGATTATCAGGAATGATGCAGGTTCCAGGGTTTTACAAGTTGCAGTCCCAAAAGTTGACAAGCCTAGAGATTAGATTACTCCTATGGACTATGATGTTACAACATTGGACATTGGGCCAACCACGATAGATCAGGATTTCCATGAGCTAGCAGACACTTCCAAGGCCATCAAGGAGAAGTTTGATAAAAAAGAGGAGAAGGAGAGGCTAGAGTTAGAAAATTTGAGGCTAATGTAGTTCATTCAGCAAATAACAGCCCCCTTACGCCAAGAAGGTGAAACTTTTATCCCACCATCATTCCTCCCTCCGGAATCCATTGACACTCTCAACGCTATGAGGATCACCAGCGAGGCAACTAGGAGTTGGATCAGCAAAATCTCAAGGCAAATGGAACAATTCTTGGGGAAGTGTGCTCAGACTTATGACAGATCAGCCTTGCTTATGACTGAAATTGGCCAAATTGAAGATAATTGGGAAGACTTCCAGTATGTAAATGACAAAGTAATACCTCGTTTGAAGGTTTTAAAGGAAGTATCCCTGCAGATGTTGATCCAAGAAGGTGTTATTGAGGAAGGAGCCTCATATGATTTCAGCAGATGGTATCACTCCTTGTTGGCTAAGAAGA
Organism: Sequoia sempervirens; assembly: GCA_007258455.2. Lineage (NCBI taxonomy): Eukaryota > Viridiplantae > Streptophyta > Pinopsida > Cupressales > Cupressaceae > Sequoia > Sequoia sempervirens. Next base: position 71,429 of record VDFB02041039.1, read on the forward strand.
AGATATATGATGGAATGAAGGAAGAGTGTGTTGTTGCACAGAATGCAATTGAGAAAATACAGTTTAAAATCCTCACCTCTCTTGAAGGATTAACAGGGCAGGAGCATCATAATGCAGATGGCTTGGATTTGGAAGGTTTGAAGAAAAGTGTGATGAATATTTACTTCAAGGAAATGCAGATTATCACAGAAAATCAGCTTGATGACATGTCTTCTCTTTTGACCTTTATGGATAGCTTTCAGAAACAAGAAGGTAGATGGGAAAGTACTTTCACTCAATGCCTTGAAACCTTGGACATAATGGGAGTACAACTGGATTCTATGCCAAGCATATCAATGGAGGAGCTCGATTTGGTGTTAACAAAATTTCTTGCATTTGCAGCCAGGGAGCAGGCCAAAGGGAATTGCATTTTGGATTCCCATTTGCTCGAGTAATTTGCAAGGTGTCATTATTTTCCACACTCCAAGTGGCTCGTCCTACTTGAGCCATGTGTCTGTTAAGCTGGTTATGCTTTTTAGGGTTAGGGTTTCTTGAAATAATCTTGGCCATTGATCTCAAATAAATCCGTTGCTTTGTAATTGGGGTGCCTATATAAACCCCACGCATTTCATTCATTAGGAGAGACTTGTGAAATTGTTGCTACTAGTGCTATTCAAATAATGATTTGATTCAAAGTTGAGCATTTGTTATTTTGAGAGCTTGCATGGTTTCATAATTTCTTCAATAAAGTAAATTAGTTTCAATAATTTTTTTAGATGAATGAAAGATTGATAGTGTTGAAAACAGTGAAATTAGTTCATACCTTTTTCAATTGAATGATTTTCAATTTGATGTGCAAGGTTAGTCTGAACTTTGAAATTGTTTAACTAGAATTCTATTAGCTATAAACATCGTTCAAATTGATGGTGGTATTGTGTAATAGGACATCATTCGTAAATCCCATCTGAAGATTGCATCATCTTTGTCTAGTTGTAGTCATTGTGCTTGGCAAAGCAAAGATTGGTTTAAATTTCACTATCCAACATTTGTCTCTTAAGTTCATGGGAGTAATTTAGCATAAGTCTAGTCTCTAAACCCCAAAAAAAATACAAGAGTAATTTCACTATCTCTGTCTTTTATTTTATCTCAAAATCGAAAACCCCAAAAAAAATACAAGAGCATTCAACGTCAAATCAATCTAAATCCCTACTTTTGAGTAGTTTATTATCTAAGGTCCCTTTGTGAAATCAGCATATCACATCATCCATTGAGCTTGACCATCCCCCCAAACGAAACATTGGAATTACCCTATGACCTTTCTAGCAATCTTAGCATAAGAGGTAGTTTTTCAAGAGAGGATAGAGCGTCTTTGGACTCTTTATTCTAGAGTGTTTGGTGTGTCATAAAACACGCATCAACAATACCTTTGCTCAACCAAAATACCTGCAGCCCTGCAATTTTTTGCATTGTTTGTAATGATTTGAACAACATTTTCCGGACCCACCATCTCTATGGACTCAATGAGGATTTTTGAAATGAAATCTGCATCCTTGATTTGCCCCTCACAATCAATTGCCTTCAAAAACATAGCCCCTTTTGGGGACACTGCAATAACATTTATCAAAGGTCGGTTTTTGCAATCCTTCCATCCATCAGAAACAATAGACATTCCTGTTTTAACCCAAGAATCCCTAATTGGTTTGAGTGATGTCTCTACATGATTTTTTTCTTTTACTAATAAGGTGGTGCGCACTTTTTCATACCCAGGAGATTTGAAACCTGAAGGTGCAGTATTGATTGCCTTCACCATTTCACGCCAATATGGTGATCTCACCAAGTTGAAAGGAAGACCATTGGCATAAATGCAACGTGCAATTTTTTCCTTGCGATGTCTCTTGCTTCATTTTGAAATGCCCTATCCAATGGTCCTCTTTTGCGGGAAGAAATGGGGTCTTCTACTTGGACAGAGGGTGTCTCCAAGAAAGGATGTTGAGAGGCCACTGCTGAATCTGCAGGCAAAGTCATTGATTTTTTCTTTGCTAAAGGATGGTTTCTTAATTTTGTTCTTTCAGCCATAGCATTAGCTTTTCTTGTTCAACAATATATTTCATAATTTTATCCTTTGACAACCCCTTTTTAGTTGGCCCTCCACATACTCTAATCCCTTGCCCACCTTGTCCACAAAGGTGAAATCTCACTCGACTATATGAGCTCTTAAATTGGATTTTACACTCATCACAAATCCAAACAAATGCCCCACCTCCTAGAAGCTGTTCAACCATCGTAGTATGATGCCATAAAAGAGATGTTGCATCAATTTTAGACTTTTGGTTTTTACCAACAGTAACATCCACTGAACTTGAACTTGTAGCATTTGAACTTTGATTTTTCTGTTATAAGAAATATAAAGTATTGAACAAATTACAAAATGAACACCAAAACACATTGAAACAAATAGCAAATCTTATTTCTTCTTTTCTAAAAAAAATCTTCAAAAACTTGAAAGAATCCATCATAAAATTGAAAAAATGAGTTAAAATGCATACCTTAGGTGATTAGATCTCCTTTGTGCAAGCTATCCTCACTTTCTCTTGCACTTGATCAATCTCCTTCGAAAAATTAGCAACCTGCAAAATGAGAAAAATGGAGGGCAAAATGCTAAGTTACCGAATCGGGTACGGGTACGTGGATTCGGGTACGGGTAGGGTACGCGGGTACGGCGATTTTTTTTTGTTTTGGTGTGGGTACGTTTGGGTACGTCCGTACATAAAATGTATAAAAATCATAGATATAGACATATATAAAAAAGTAAAAACAAGAAGTAAATTTAGAATACCACATATCATGCATTATTGCATATGCTAAACAAAACTGAGAACTACCATAAATATAACAAATCTGAAATACCATTATACTAAATTAATTTGATATCAAATTTTCGAAACTTGAATGTTACGATAGGTATATAATTATATCGAATTCATTGTTCGTTGGTTCAACATTTAAAACAAACTCAAAGTAATAGTTAATACAATTAATGATAGACATTATATGGGTCATTAGGAAGATTAAGAGCAACATCATCATTGACATTAGATGATCTAGGTAAATTAATAGAACCACATGCAGCCCCGCTAGCACTCTCATTGGAAGCATGCTGGATATCTGACTCCACAGTGTCAGAAAGTAAAGATTGTGTGGCAGCTGAAAAATCCAAATCAGTTCGCTCTGGATCTACATCCCACAACCTCGTGCCTCCTTCCTTATACTCATTCTTTTTATGAGTAAGAAGGCGCAAGTTGGAATGCACATAAACAAGCTCTTCCGCCTTACTTGCTGCCAATCGGTTGCGTTTCACTGAGTGGATAAAGGAGTATGTACTCCAATTTCGCTCAGCTGAAGAGGAACTAGCAACCTATTGAAACAAAGTGAGAGGAACTTATAATTATAACGCTGTAAATCAAACTTTAAATTTGAAGTTAACCATTTTATTATTTTTAAAATAGTAAACAATATAATTTAGAGAGTGCAATAAAAACTAAGTAACTTACTTGTGATAAAACTTTGATCGCAAGAGCTTGGAGATGTGGTGTTGTAAAGCCATTGACATACCACCAAGAATGAGCATCCATCCTATACTTGTCAATTGAAGCACCAATACTTTGATTTTCACCAGCTACAAAATCAGCAAACTCAGCTCTAACTAAATACTCTGTTTCTTGATCGGGGAAGAGTCTACTAAGTGCTTTCCTACACCCCATACCAACTTCTAGATCTGAATATGGTTGCACTCTTGATGGCAAAGCAAGAATCTCATCACTATAATACTTGGGAGTCAATGCAAATGCAAGAAGATGTAGTGGGGTGGTCATTTTGTTCCACCGCTCAACACAAATTGTTTGCACCTCTTTGAAGAAAGTTTCTTCAGGATCTTGCTCTTTTTCGTTGATGATGATTTTCATTTGCTCAATCATTGTATCAATGCCATCATATACCTCTCCCAAACATGGCTTATCCATGTCAGTAAAACGGATCATACTCATGATGGGCTCAGTGAATCTAAGAAGATATTCTGCTCGTTCCCACCAAGTGTCATCTAGGATCATCCGTTTTACATTTGTTGCCCTTTCAGTATTGGATTGCCTCCATAGTGACCAACTTTGACTAATAACCATGCTAGAAAGTGCCCCCCGCACCTTCACAAGTCTCCTCAAGACAATCGTGTTCGATGCAAATCTAGTTTCTGCAACCTATTCAAAAATTTAAAATAAAAATAAAAATATAAATAAGACATGCTTGAGTTTAAAAAATAAAATAGTAATTACTAAAGTGAAATGTAAAATTTAAAAGTTGAAGTGTTTCAATTACCTTCAACAACTCCAACATTGAAAATGATCTAAAAATGGCCTGTGACATTTGATGGTTTGTGATGAACATTTGGATCTCTTCAGCTTCAGCATACATTTGTTTGATCCAATTTATTTTCGCACCCAACTTTTGTAGCATGAGGTTAAGAGAGTGAACAGCACAAGGTGTCCAAAATATGTGCTCAAATCGTGTCTCAATCAACATGCCTGCAGCTCTACAGTTCTTTGCATTGTCTGTTACTACTTGGATAACATTTTCAGGACCCACATCTTGAATGCACTGTATAAGGATGTTAGCAATAAATTGTGCATCCTTCACTTGTCCTTCACAATCCACGGCTTTCAAAAACATTGCCCCTTTAGGGCACACTGCAATCACATTGATTAATGGCCGGTTTTTGACATCCTTCCATCCATCAGAAATAATTGACACCCCTGTTTTTTTCCATGAATTTCTAATGGGAATCAATGCATTGTTTATGCCTTTTACCTCCTTTGCTAGTAAGGTGGTACGCACCTTCTCATAACCTGGCCCTGTGTACCCTTGTGGACAGTCACTTGCCTTTCTCAACATATCCTGCCAATATGGTGATCTTACAACATTAAATGCCAAACCGTTTGCATATAGACATCTTGCAACGGCTTGATCTGCAAGGTCTCTAGCTTCAAGCTTAAATGCAGTTTCTAATGGCCCCTTGCTTCTCTTCACACCAACAGGATCATCTTCACTTCTACCCAAAAATGGGTGGCTCTCTACTACATCATCAAAGTCACTATGTGTTGGAGAAGGAGGAGGCCTCTTTGATCCCCTTCCACTTCCACTTCCTCCTCCTCTCAGCAAAGGATGGTTTGTGGCATGACCAGCTCTTGCATCTGCTTCCTCTTGCTCTTTAATATATGCTGCTACTTTGTGAGGATGTAACCTTTTACCATTTTCTCCTGCACATACATTGATTCCTTGTTTTGGAATGGCACATAAATGGAATTTCACACGACTGTATGAGCTAGTATACTGAACTTTACAATGATTGCATATCCAGACAAATGTTCCTCCCCCTTTAATTTGTCGTATAATTTGTACATATTTCCATAGAGGTGAATTTGGGTCGGTTTTAAAGGTGGGTCCATCAATAGAAGCAGAACTGGTTGCCATTATATTTCCTACAAAAAATTCAAAAAATAGTTATTGAATATTGAACAATAAATGTAAAAAACATATAATGCAAATATCAGCATTATGATTAAATAGTAAATACAATTATGCAAAATACTTCAATTTTTATTACTAAAAATAACAATTTAAATTAATAAACGTTTAATATGCTTACAATTTAATAAAGCATGGTTCTTGTTCTTCGAAACATGCATCAATTGTTCTATGCCGGATTGGCCAAACATTCAAATTTTTGTGATTGCATATTGGAGTGTGTATGAAAAATGATTTGGGTTGATGATTAGTACTAGGGAGTATCCATGTAATTACTAATTAATAATTTAATATAATTACAATTTAATAATTTATATTTTTAATTTTAATTTTAAATTATAATTGATTATTATTTATTAAAATAAAAAATAGCAACATAAATAAATTTTAACATTAAATAAACAAAATAATAATTAGATTTATATTTATTATTTACATTTAGTGAATTTTAAAGTTTTAAATTTTAAAATTTAATTATATTAAAATACTAAAATAAATTTAATTTTTTATATATAATAAAATTATAAATGTAAAAACATTAAATTGTATAATATTAAATATTATCACAATAACAAATTTTTATTGTGATAATATTTAATATTATACAATTTAATAGTTAATAGTTAATATTTAATAAATAAACTAAAATTAAAAAATAATAATAGTTAATAACTTAATAGTTAATAAATAAACTAAAAATAAAAAATTATAACTATTATAAAATAATATATTATTTTTATTATTTATAAATTTCTAAACTATAGAGTATAAAGTTATAAACTACAAAAAAATTCGATTTCTCAAAAATCCCTAAAAATGGCGGATGGCGGATGTCGGCACAAAAAAAAATTTGATTTATGAGAAATACCTGAAAATGGCGGTCGGCACAGCAAATCGAAAACGCCTGAGATCGCGTGAAAAGAGACGGCTTTCTGCTGCTCAGTAATGGCGTGTTCTTCTTGCGCGACCAGAGGGAAAATACGCGTGTTCTTCTTGCGCGACCACAGGAAAAATACGCGCGACCAGAGGAAAATACGTGCGACCACGGCTGCGTTTGCAATGGCGGACGAAAATAGACGAAAACACTAACAAAACCTGCGGCCGAAAACAATGCAAATAGGTTAGGGTTTTTCATTTAACCATTCGAAGTCGGAAAAAGTTTTCGAAAACCACGCCGGAATCGGAATGAAAACGACACGTCACCAAAAAAACGGCATGATTCGACAAAAAACGGCGGGATTCGTGGAAACGTTTTTTCACCAAAAAATCCGAACCCTGTTCGAATCCGCAGGGTTTCCATGGCGTATCCGTTTTGGTACGTACCCGTACCCGGAATCGGCAGGGTAAAGGGCCGATTCCGGTAACATAGGCAAAATGTGTTTGTGAGAGTAATGAAATGACAAAGGAGTGATAGAGTCATGTTATAAAGGTGTTTTAGGGTTTTTTGGCACTTTAAGTGCTTTAAAAATTGATTTTTTTTTTTGTTTTCAGCGCCCCAAAGTCCGTGGGAGCGTTTGGGCACGCGCGGGCACGGCTGGGAGCACCCAGCCACCCTCGGGTTCTCTATGGGTGGCTGGGCGCTCCCTGGGTGCTCCCAGCCGCTCCCCAACAAGGACCCGTGCCCAAATGCTCCAGGAGCGGGCATGCAGGGCAAAAACAAAGAACCCGGTAACATAGTAAATTATCTATGAGAATTTATGTAATAGATGAATGTTGAATAAAATTATTATTTTATTGAATCAATTTGGTGATGCTTGGAGGGCTCCTGGATATGTGGTTTTGTTAATTTAGCTAGAGGAATGAGGATTTTTGCAAGAAAAAGTGAAAGTTGCCAGAGAAGGGTAGAGCAAATCCAATGCCTATAAATGGGCTTTCTAGAGATTTTGGTTTGAAATTTAGCATCGTGTTGCTGGAGGAAAAATATAGTGGGCATGTATTCCTATAGAAGAATATGAAAGCTTTCATTGTACAAGTTTTTAGAAGAAAAGACTTTCATTTGTAGGTTCAAATTATTTTTCAAAAGTGGTCTATCACAAGTTTCTGTGCACATTTTCAGAAGTTTAATGGAATTAAATAAATATCATTGTGGGTTCATTCCATTCCCTATAAGTGTTCAATTTATTTGAAAAAGATAAAGGATTTGTTTAGTGGCCGCGAAGATCAACACTCTTTGGAGATCTTGATCTTCGATTTGCATCAAATTGGTACTGAGGCAAGGAATGGCAGAAAGTCCAACTCTAAAAGGCTAAATGAAGGGATCAACAGATTTTTGGGCTTTTGGGGCGACATGAAATGAGCATCGGGTTAAGGGTTGGTTGAAACTTTGACTTTGAAAGACTTAGTGAGTATGGAATAGGGTATTGGGGAAATGGATGGCCCCATCCTTTGGCTTGATGGACTTATAAATATTTGGAGTCCGAAAGCGTGATTTCAACACCGTACAAAGATGATGTCATGATGATGTGAGCAAGTATAGATTAGCTCACAACCTCGATGGAAAAGTGACTTTAGCATTGGGAATTAGATTGGAGGGAAAAGCATGCATGCAAGATCAAGTCTAAGACTCCAAAACACTTGGGAAATTCTTCAACTGGAAGAGGATTAGGATGGTAGGGAATGGTACTTGAGGATGGGAAAGTCCATAGGTTGGGAAAAAAGCAAAGGGAATAGGTTTAAAGGAAAGGACCGCGAATTCAGGGTCAGAGATGCAAAGGAATAGGTACTAGTTGATGCTCAAGTTTTGATAGCCTATCAATGTAAGATTTTTTGAAGGCAAAATTCAACTGTTCAAACTTGGGATAGATGGAAAGACATCCTTGACAACCAAAAAGGTTGACTAAACCAACACGTAGACAAATTTCAACAAGGGCACGAGTGGGTCGCCGAGATTGGTAGGAAGGATATGACAGTATAGACTACCCCAATAGCTTGAAACTATGACAACTCAGAGCTTAAAGAAATGGTCCCAGGTAGCTTCAACACTTTGGAATTTTTGGATTTTTTTGGAGATATTGGAGCATGGTGAACATATTAAGGACATTGAAGCATGATGAACATATAGGGGGCATCAAATAACAAATTTGGGTAAAATCTTGACAAAGGAAAAACCCACAAATAATTTTTCAAATTTGTTATCAAAGGTAGGTTAACACAAAGCCAACATAGGACATGGGCCAAACATAGCCAAATTTGCAAAATTTGAGGTTTGCAAAGCTAGGCTCCAACGCCATAGAAGTCGATTTACAACAAAAGCAATTAAATACAAAACATAGTAATTTTATTCATTTTATACAACCTGATACTGTTAGGATTAAAGTGCCATCTACCTTGTAAAATATGTCATATTGGATGGTTCCAACCTCCTTGGAAAGTGTCCCCATGCACTTAGGGTGTATTGGGAAAATATTTTATAATATTTATTCTCACCATTATTTGTAATACATTCATAAGGGGTGATGTGTTCCACTAGCAGCAGTAATGGTGACTTGTGGACATAAATATTTTATATTTCTTTCCCCACATGTTGATGCCTAGAATGGGATGATAAAAGGTAAGGAAAAGGATAAATGAGTGACTATTGGTATTCTCCAAGTAGGTGCTTGGAAAGAGGCAACAAGTGTCTCTTGGTATTCATCATTTATTGCATTTAATGTAATGTTTTATTTCCAAGTTTAGGCACCCAAGTTGGAGGGAAAGTATTGGAGCCAAAATCGGTGTCCTTTCTTCACATTTCGAGGAGGCAATCTAAGTGTTGGGGATGTTTGGAATGAAGAGTCATCTTTAGGCAACATGTTTGGGGCTTTGGACCTCTTCACAAGTCTATAAAATCATCTCCTTGGACATAAAAATTATGAGGAATAGTTGAATGTAGAGTTTCATTGCAAGAACAAGGATAGGTTGAGGCATAAAGAGGTTCATAGGTGCACAGGTGCTGCCATGTTGGAGGCAAAGAGGAGAATGGAAGTGAATGTATTGTAATCTCATTTTTTTGAAGATAATGCATACTTGGCCTCTCTTCTTGGTGGAGTTTTTTCCTGCAAGGGTTTCTCCACGTAAATCTTGTGTTATGTGACGCTCTGATGTTGCTGATTTGTGCCTCTTTGCTGCTATCTTATGGTGATGTTATTCTTTATTTATTGTTGTTACATGTTCACATAAGATGGTGTTATTAAGCATGGTATGTTGGCTGATTCTTAACATCATTAAGAAGATGGATCTAATCATGGTAATTCCATATTTAAGGTAACCTAATTTCAAATTTGCATATAAGTTTCAAATTTTCATATTGTAGTAGTCCAAGCCTTGTATCTCATCCATTGAGGTCATATTTGGATAGAAATTGAATTTCTCAACAATTGGTATAAGAACCTGTATATTTCTCATTAGATACAACATGCGTACAAAAACATCATTATGCTACAAAAATCAATCTATATCTCTTGTCAAAGAAGCAAAAATTGCGACATAAAGTGATAAATTGGGAATCACAATTCTGGAAAAATTGTGATTTTTCAAAAAATCAATGTCAACAACTATTTGACCATTTCTCTTTCCTTTTGAAACAAATGGGGATTTTTTTTTACTTTTTTACTTTTGTAGTCATTGAATTGTTTGAATTGATCTACTAAAAATAAGCACTCCCCAGCCTCAATTCTTAACTTGATGGAGTGGGCTCTTCCATGCTCTTCTATATATTAAAAGAAAATAAAAAAAATCTTCCATTCTCTTCCATTGGTTGCCACTTTCATGCTCCTCTATTAAAAACAATAAAATAAAATAAAACAAACAAATAAATAAAAAATAAGAGGGGCATTTCCTCTTTTCGAGAGACTTGCCCTTCAATCCATGGCGGTTGGCTTCTTGTGGTACAAGCAAAAAAAGAAAAAAAGAAGAGATTTTAAGTTTAAAATTTATTTTAGTAATGCTATTCTTTATTATGAATTAGAGTTTAGTGTGTTTATTGAGGGCTTATTTGTGATTAAATAAGAACTATAATGTAAGTCAAGCATATGTTTTCTTTATTGTAACTTATAAGATGAGTTGGGGCTTATTTGAATTGTTATTTCCTTAGAAAATTTGCTTTTCAATATAATATATGTATTTGTTATGGATTAGCAATTTATTTTTTTAAAGGTAGATTTTTTGGTTTTATTTTAAAAATAGATCATAATTGTTTAATTTTTCTAATAAATTCTTTTTTATTAAATGGACTATAAAGCATTTTAATTTTTTATAGGATATGTTGTTTTGGGCACTTGGTTATGTTATTTTGTGTTGTATGCTAAAGGCTTTTACCAAGTCAAACTTGTCTTTGTAGCCTTGTTAAGTGATGTATGGATTTAGCTCTTACCAAGTCAAACTTGTCTCTATAACCTTGTTAAGTGATGTATGGATTTAGGCTCTTACCAAGTCAAACTTGTCTTTGTAACCTTGTTAAGTTATGTATGGATTTGTTTTCTACACAACTAGACTTGTTTGTACCCCACCAACTTGAATCTGCTTGTACAAGTTCTTGTTGACTTGAATCTACCTATATGGGCTCTAGTGGAGCCTGTAAAATTTCATGGTTGTAGCATTGTTCTAGCGTTTGGAAAATTTTGAAATTCCTCAATTGTATCAAATTAGGATTTTTTGGGTCAGCTTGCCAGGGCATCCTAAAACCCTAGTGTCCTATTTTGCTATTGGCGTGCGTGCTGCACTTTTTCACCCAGTCGCTTAAGTTACAACTTGAGGGCATTGTCGTCGTTGGTCCTCATGTCCCCTTGTGCGCTAGGAAGTTCTCCTTGATACTTTATTGAAACATTTATTCACCCTCCTAATGTATTTTGTTCTTCGGGCGCCTTGGACACATGTCATTGTATCACATTGTCTCTATGGTTTGTGGAGGTTTTGGTTTTGTCGTTTTCCTGCCTCGTGAACTCTCGAAAGAATGGCACGTGTTCAAAGATTTCCATGGGTTATTTAAATCTCAAGTCGTTGACCCTTATTGCCTCGTTCGTGGTCGGTCCCCTTCCTTCCTAGTTAGTTTAAGTTGTTGAAATAGGCACGTGCATTTCACGGAGGCCATTCCCTTCGTTGAGCTCTGACACTCTGACACATTCCTTCCTGCGAAGTAGCAAAATCTTGACATGTATTTATGCCATGTGCTAATTCCTATGGTAGAGGCTTTAACCTTTGCAAAGCCATGGTGGGTTCGACCTTTTGTTTTCACGAAGTTGTGAGATGGTGAAAAGTGAGCATCGCAAGGCTTCACGGAGAACTCTTCCTTCGTGGGGGGGTATGTTTTTGTCTTATTATCCCCTCACGAGTTCGTGAAATGGCGACACCTGTCAGCATGATGACAAAAAGGCGCTCACTTCACAAAGGAAATTTCAAACTTGCGTGATCACCGTCGATCTAGATATCAATGGCCCACATTTAAACTTAGCGAATGCCTCTCATTGGTTGTGTGTTCAAGCATGTGAAGGAGTAATGGAAAATGGGATCGATACCTACCGAATTCATGAAGGCCAAGATAAAATACTTGCCCAATTTCATTTCAATCACAATTGCTAAGGTGATCAAACGAAATACTGCCAATTTCCAGATGTAATAACCCCACTTCAAAATTGGACAATTATATTGAACATTGTTGTTGAACGATTCCCATTGGTTATTTCGATATACATTTATATACTGCTGGCACACATATTCTGGGATAGGAGGTTGTGAACGACTATATTTTATAGCTATGGATTTATTCATACCATTGACATCACAAGTATCATGATTTATTGAAGGAGGCCAATAATATTTCAAGCTGTCACCTATATATATTGTCAATATGCATTAGAATTGTCATCACAACCGCACCATATATATTGCGCAAGACGGAATGCTAGGAAGCGATGTAAAGTTTAAATTCAGGCCACTATAGTATTTGTCTCTTCTGCCTACCTGGACATCATGTCGCCTACATCCGAAATACATACCGCTCCATGTTCTGATGTGGACGTCAGCGAATTCCATACTTAGACTTTAATATCAAGTCAAAATCATTGAAGGTTGAGATCAAAGGGATTATCTTATCCTAGAGTTAAAAGAAGGACGACTTCAATAAAATGTGGGATTAGATATAACAAACAACTATGATTAAAGTACAACAATAAATGAAGCAACGATGTTTAAAAATGATTATTATGCATATAAGACAGCGAACTCATATAAGGCAAGGAATAATGTTAATAAATTAATTATTCCTAACAGCGATTTGAAGAATATCAATTAGTTAGTGTTAAATACAAAGAGACGCACCCCTTGTTAAGTAAATACAATGAATGGTCATATCCTTTGACCATATCATGGATATAAAAGGGGGTATATTTCAAGTGCAAAGGCATGGATTAAGCTGCAGATTTATACATCTTATATAAGCAGATCTGAGGTACTCCTCGAGAGCCTATGATCATATAGTAATGGCTGCATGAATAATTGATGAATATTAGATACAACACCCCATATTTATTGCATGTATATAAGGTTTAAACAGCAAAGAGGTCTAAGCCTCTTACAAATTCAAAGGCATGATTTTAATTAATAAATCAGAAACAGCTATTATATTTACTTATCACATTTCCATTATTGAACTATGATAGAATTAATTATAAAGAGTTATATGCAATAGTTCATTTTATTTTATATATAATTTGGAAACTCAGTTCAACTTAATAATATTGGATGACAATCTGTGTCAATCCAATAAGGAATAAACCGTAAATCTATTGATATGGAGCATGGGTCATTACACCAGAGTGAACAAGGGTTTTCTACTGCAAAATTAGGGTTCTTGCCGTCGATTGAACAAGTAATTCATACCTCAAGCTGTGAATTCGAGAGAAAATTCCAAGAAAGGAGTGGGTACAGTAAGTTAGAAAGAAAAGATAATTGAGTAGCAAAGGGTACATGCTATCAAAATTTGTCTGTAAAGAATGTTCTGGAAAGTTCTTACTTTCATATTAACAAAAACATAAAAAGTTACATAATATATAGAAGAGACAAGTTACTGTAGATATTTAAGATATCTATCTACCTACTAGTTACTGTAGAAATAATAACAACTAAACTAACCTAGAACATTCTAATATTGACCATTAATAATACAATAATAATATTATTTTAACACTCTCCCTTAATGGTCAATCCATCAACAACACCAAGTTGCCCCCTGAATTTTACAAACTTATCCGGGCTCAGAGACTTGGTGAGAATATCTGTAGTTTGATCCGCTGTCGGAACATACTGCAGTTGAACTGATCCGTCTTCTACCAGCTTGCGGATGTAGTGACAATGAAGCTCGACATGCGTGGTACGTTCATGGAAGACTTGATTTTTTGGCCAGTTTGAGCACCCCTTGATTATCAGTATACAAGAGAGAAGGTCCTGCTTGTGACATGAGCATGTCAGAAAGCATCCTATGAAGCCAAACTGCCTCACATGTTGCTTTAACAGTTCCTCGATACTTTGCTTCAGTCGAGGAAAGAGCCACTGCCTGTTGCTTCTTGCTGGTCCATGTTACAGCACCGGTACCCAAACTAAATACATACCCAGAAGTAGATTTTCTGTCATCCACTGAACCTGTCCAATCTGAGTCTGTGTAACCAATCAGCTTTGGATCCTTGCATTTGCCATAGAGAATGCCATAATCGGAAGTGCCCTTAACATATCTCAGCACTCGCTTTGCTGCAATCTAATGATCAGCTTTTGGAGCTGTCATGAATCGAGAAATGTAGCTCACTGCAAAACTGATGTCAGGTCTAGTGGCAGTGAGATAGATGAGACTGCCCACTAGTTGCCTGAATGTCGTTTCATCGACCGGAGGTGAATCAGAGTTAGTTGACAACTTCAGTCCCTTCTCCATAGGTGTGGAGGCAAGTTTGCAATCTTTCATCCGAAATTTGTTAAGTAGACTTCGAGCATACTTAGACTGAGAAATAAAAATACTATCAGTTGTCTGCCAAACCTCAATACCCACGCAATAATGGAGAAGCCCCAAATTTATCATGTCAAAAGCTTGACACAAATCCTGTTTGATTGCTGCAATCAAATGTGCTGAATTGCCAGTAGTGATCAAGTCATCAACATAGATAACAAGAAACAAAATATTATCACCAAAGTGCTTGACATACAAATTACTGTTAGAAGGGCTATGCTGAAAACCATGATAAACCAAGTATTGATCAATCTTGAGGTACCATGCACGAGGCGCCTGTTTTAGTCCATAGAGTGCTTTCACGAGCCTACACACCTGATGTTCTTTTCCAGCAACCTTGAAACCAGGAGGTTGCGTCATGTAGATTTCTTCCTGCAACTCACCGTTTAGAAAAGCACTCTTGACGTCCATCTGATGAGTTGTCCAACCAAATTGGGCTGCAATAGCAAGAAGAAGACGAATTGTGCTTATCTTGGCAGTAGGAGTGAATCCTCGAGCAACTAATCTGGCCTTGTATTTATCGAGAGTACCGTTGGCATGATACTTGACTTTATAAACCCACTTGCAACTGATAGGTTTCTTCCTAGGAGGAAGATCAAAAAGAACCCAAGTGTGATTCTTCAGAAGACTATGATATTCAGTCTGCATAGCCTTTTCCCACTTTGGAATTCCTTTAGCCTCTGAGTAGGTATGAGGCTCATAGATGCTGTGGATGTTGGCCATAAGAGAAAAATTGACTGTGTTGGGCTGCTTGCTCTTTCGATGAACTGATCTGCCCTCAATGAGTTCATCATCATGAAGATCGCCGATAGTCTTGGCCCACCACTTAGGCCGACGAGTAGAAGTACCAACATCTGGAATAGGAGAAACAACATCGCCTAGGATGTTTGGAACAAAGTCATCTGGATGTGAGTCCTGAGGAAAATCAAGTGGTGCTATATCATGATCAGTAGACTCCTCATCTTCAGAGTCAGAATGCTCTGAAGCCCTCCCATCAGGGGAACCAAGAGGAAGATGAACACCCTCATCAGGAACCTTCATAGGCTGATCCGCAGGACTAGTAGTAGGAACAAATGAACCAGTAGTCTCATCAATCACAAGATCACGGCTGAATATGAGACGATCTGTCTCCACATCAATTAACCTGTATGCCTTGTGATTGTCGCTATAACCAGTAAACATAAGTGTCTGGCTCTTGGAGTCCAACTTGGCACGCTTGGCGTTTGGAAACCATACATGAGCTATAGAACCGAAGACTTTCAGATGGCCCACCTTAGGCTTACGTCCTGACTAGGCTTCTTCAGGAGTCATCTTCTTAACGGCCTGTGTAGGTGACCGATTTAGGAGGTAGATTGCAGTATAAATTGCTTCAGCCTAGTATTTCTTAGGTACATTTTTGTATTCTAGCATAGAACGAGCCATTTCAGTAATAGTGTGATTCCGACGTTCAACGACACCATTCTGTTGAGGAGTGTATGGTGTGGTGAGTTGGCGCTTAATGCCGTGTGCAACACAAAAAGTAGAGAAGTTAGTTGAACAAAACTTCCCCCCATTATCTGAGAACCTGATTCCTTCTCAACTAAGGCCTTAAACTGCTGAAATGTACTAAACACATCTGATTTATGTTTGAAAAAATACACCCACATTTTCTGACTGAAATCATCAACAAATAATAAAAAGTACCTGGACCCAGTAACAGGAGTATTCATTGGCCCACATACATCAACGTGAACTAGTTGAAGTACCTTGGAGGCTCGTCAAGAATCACCATCCGAGAACGGTGTCCGATGCTGCTTGCCAGCTTGACAGGGTCCACAAACTCCATGAGTTTGAGTTTGGATCTCAGGTAGACCAGCAACAAGACCTTCTCGAGACAGTTGAGAGAGGTAGTGGACATTCAAGTGCTCATAATGCTAATGCCAAAGTTTGCTGATGGAAGTACTTCTGGCAGCCAAAGCGTGCTCCTGAGAATCACCGGAATCAACAAGTCTATATAGACCATGATCCTCAAGTCCCATAGCGATTGTAGTATGAGTCTCCCTATCAATGATGCTGCAGGTGGACGAACTAAAGAGAACATCCAATTGGGGAGAATGCCGCATGATCTGATTGACTGAGAGAAGGTTATGTTCCATGCCTGGAACATAGTAGACATCGAGAAAGAGTAAATTTCTTCCTCCTGAGTGAATCTAGAAAGTGCCCTTACCGGCAACTGTGTACTCTTCGCCTCCTCCAAAAATGATAGAATCAGAGAATGGTTCGAATTTTGTGAACCAATCTCGACGATGAGTAAAATGTCGTGATGCCCCGGAATCAATATACCAAGCAGAAGAGTACTGGATCTGCTGTTCGCTTGGCCATAAACACATAGAATGCAAATTCTTTCTACTCAGTGTGCTCGGCGACATTTGCCTTTTGTTGAGACCCTCCCTGCTTCTTTTGTTCAGAAGCCAATCGAATGCGACAATCAACCTTCATGTGACCATATTTATGGCAATAATTGCACTGAACGTTCTTTTTCTTCTTGCTGTCCTGAGAAGAATCAGAGCCTTTCGGCTGAGAAGTTTGTGCCTTCCCTTTGTTCTTAGTAGAAGATTTGGCAGAGAACGCTTGCTCTGTGGAGGTGGAACCGGTACTGCTTCCAAATTGTTGTCGCCATCGATTCTGTTGCAAAAGCTTGTTGCAAAGATCTTCAAATTTGAGATCAACATTGGTGGAGGTGATATTAGCGTCTCGATGAAATGCTCATACGAACGTGGGAGACTCTTCAGAGTAATGACAACCATGTCTTCTTCCTCCATTTTTCGATCAATCGCCTCCAACTAATCACGAATGTCCTTGATCGTCGTTAGATGTTCCTGTAAGGACATTTTCTCGTCCATCATGATGGAAAAAAGCATGTTCTTGAGAAAGAACGCTTTGCTCTTGTCGGAGGTTTCATGAAGGGCCTTCAAATGATCCCAAATTTCTGTAGCAGTTTTGCTAGACGGTACCCGAGGTAGCTGCTCATCTATGATGGAGAGTTTGATGAGCATGACGGCTTCCCGATTGCGTTCATCCCATTTGTCCTAATCCTTTCTAGCTACAACGAGAAGGGTTGAGTTCCCCAAAACGACCTGATTGAGACACCGATATTCAAAGATGGTAAGCATTCACTACTTCCAGGTGTTGTAATTCTTCCCGTTGAATTTCTGGCTACTTTCGAGCATTATGTTCTTCAGAGATGCCATCATGTACCTCGAGGTCATACTGGTGAGGACAAAATAATACACAGAAAACAGAAACAGGTTCTGCAAGACAAATTCCAAGGCAGAAACCGAAACCCTAGCATGGATTTCGAGGTTTTACTGAAAACCCAAAAAAGACAAATAAAAACCTAGAAGATTTGAGGAATACCCAGAAAATTGACAGCACAAATTTCGAGGCATGGAATACAAGGTACCCAGAAAAAACGAACAACAACCTAGTTGAGATCTCGAAAAACCCACCAAGAATCTACAATCGAAAAATATCTCGCCTTGGTACAGAGGGTAAAAACCCTAGACGAAGTTGCAAAAAACCCTAGCCGCCATTAATGGACCAGAAACTTGCAGAAAATGGCTGAAAAGTGTGAGCAAAATGTAGAAGCAAATCACGTCACCAAAAGCAAGAAAATCGTGGTCAAAACCCTTCAAGTCACGACCAAATTTTTAGAGAAATCGCGCCCAACTTTATGCAGAAAACGCGTCCAGTTTGCATAAAAAAAATCGTGGCCAGAAGATAAAACGCGGGCAACAGGTCTGCACAAAATCCACGCAAGAGATGTGTTTTAAACTCATGCGTTTTGCAGAAAACGTGTTAGAAAAAAACACGCCCAGGAAGAACACAAAATCGTGCACATAAATGAGACAAAATGCGGCCTGAGAAGGGTTACATCCGCGCCTAGAAGCTTTGAAAAAGAACGAAGTTGTGCCCTAGAACAATCAGCACAAAAATGCGACCAAAGGGAAGTAGATCGCGCACCTAGGAGAAGCATAAAACGTGACCTTTACCAGCAAAAACTCCATGCGCGATTTGAACTAGGGTTGCGAGGCCAAGACAAGTGACGCCTAGGTAAAAGAATCAAATCAGAAACTCCACAAAAATTCTCGATTTCTCCCTATAGACAAGTCCTAAACAGAGAAACTCGTCACACAAAAGTTTTTAGAAACCTTGACGCGAATTTTCAGAAACCCTGACATAGAAAAATTTCGAATTATGATTTTTTTTTTTAAGCCCACGAATTTCTAGGGTTTTTTTCTTACGGCTCTAATATCATGTTCTGGAAAGTTCTTACTTTCATATTAACGAAAACATAAAAAGTTACATAATATATAGAAGAGACAAGTTACTGTAGATATTTAAGATATCTATCTACCTACTAGTTACTGTAGAAACAGTAACAACTAAACTAACCTAGAACATTCTAATATTGACCATTAATAATACAATAATAATATTATTTTAACAAAGAATTATACAAAACCCTAGTCGTAGTTGCATAAACCCTAGTTCCAGGTTATTTAAACCCTACACCCAAAATGGTTGGAACTTCGAGTGCTAAGAGGACTCTGGATGAAGAGATAATTGCACTACTTCCGGGGTTAGCGAAGAGACCAAGGGTTGGTCCAGGGTCGGGAGGTTTAATAGACAAACTCTTTGACAAGAATGGTGGTTGTAGGGATCCCATTCTCACTGAACAGGGATATGCACTTTTCAAACATGCCTACAGGAAGGCCTATTCAGAGAGGCTGGTATGCAACATTTGGAATTTGGGTTTGGGCAAATAGGTGGTGCCCAATGTGTTTGTAAATGTTGAATTGGTCAGCTAAATTGCCTTGGCATACAACTCGGATACAAGGTCATTGTTCACAGTAGGTGGTCAGGGTTTGTTACCATTGGACAAAGACCATATCTGCAGGGTTTTTGATTTGGAACCCAATGCATAGCTGCCAATTGACTTGGGTGCTTTGAATAGAGAATATGAAAGGAATAGAGAATTATTGAGGTTTGGCAAGAGTGATTTGGAGCCCTTTGCCTATGACATTTTTGAGCCATACTTTCAGAAGACATATTTATCCTTGCTTCAGGTCCTTGGAATGGACAATAAGATTCACATCCCTGTCAGTTTGATGGTGTTGGCAGTTGATATTCAGAGCAGGAATGTAAATATGCCATATGATTTTGCAGGGTATGTGGCAGAGCAATTGCACAAGTCCCTTTGTGCAATTAAGAGGGATCCATCAAGTGCTATGCAGTTTAGGCATTACTCTCTTCTTTTGCATTTAATTTTGTACAGTGGTGTACAAGTGTGGCCACTATAGCTTCAAGTAAGGCCACTAGGAGAGAAGAATAGGGCACTACTGGTCTAGGAGTGGACCTATATTTGGGACAAGGACTGTAACCAGTCCAATTATTCTGCTTTTGAAGATTTTTTTGTAAAGCCTCTAAGAAAAGACTTGGGCTTCCCATGGATTGGGGATTATCAAAAGAGGTAAGGAGATTTTTGAGGCCAAAGAACCTCACCCTTGAAAAAGGAATTGATTCAAGGAATTGACCACAATTGGGGTGAATGGTTCTTCTACTCAGACGCAACAGTCATCAGAGTGTATGGGACTCCAGTAGCACCCCATGTGCTACCCAGGGATGTCCCTGACAGAGTTGCATTTTTGCAGTTGATGTGGCAGTTGAACAATAAGAAGCATGCTCTCTTCTCTGCCACAGTTGCATTTTCTGATTTCACTGCCTTATTTAGAGAAGGCATAGAGTTGATCAGGGAGAAGTTGCTCCCCTACAAGATGAAGATTGATAGGGTCAGGGGTTTTGATCCTGAGGGCTTCATCAATAGGGAGAGGAGTATTTACAAGTTGTTTGCCTACCGCTATTAGCCTGACAACATTGAGGATCTAATAAGGAATTGCACTTCAGAGAGCCAGGCTTCTCGGAGAAGAGAGTTATGGGTCAGGATTCAAATTGCAGAGAATAAAAGGAAAAGAGCAGATCCATCTTTCTAGGGATCATTTTTGCACATAAACGACCCCATAGTCAGAATGATGACTATGTTAGATAATGCCAACCAATTGTTGGCTAATGTTCCACAAGTACCTCCAAGCATATCAGGTGCTTCTTCTTCCAAAGCAGAGGTACCACCAAGTCCACAGCCGGTTACTCCCTTGCAAACAATAAATCCAATGGCTGGACCTTTGGTGGATTACCCAATTGATCCTGAGGAGATGAATGGGGATGCCCTCATTGTACAACAGATGCGTCCCCCTCCTAGGATGTTGATTGAGTGGCCCACTGATGACAAATTGGTCATCAATTTTGAATTAGGTGGTCAGGTGGTTGATGATGTTAGGGCTAAGGCATGTGAAGAATTTTTGTAGGATGAGCAGTTCATCACCACCCAGGAATTTAAGGATTTTGTCCTTAAGAATAAGGGGGAGGAGTTAAGGTTAACCCTCATAGAAAGCAACTTCTCTGAAAATGAGAGGAAGGACACCATTGACAAGTTTTGGCAAAATGTTAAGGAGATGGATGCCATGACCCCTGAAAGGGGTAGAGAATTGGGGAATAAGGTAGGATGTTTGTTGCTGCCTGGTTGGGACATCACCTCAACCATTGCATTTGATGCCACCCTGGTTCAGAAGAGCTGGAAGAGGATTTATACTTTGGTTCTGGATTCCACCTTGGACATGAAACCTTGGCTATTTGGTCAATTTTAGCAGAGACCAATAAGCCACAAGTAATAAGTAACCCAAATGAGTTAACTGGTCATCTCTTTGTCAGGAGGGTTGGAGATACACGTGCTACTCAAGCAGCCTCCTTAACAGTCAATGCAACCCTCTTCATAGAGGCCACTGTTAAGAAATTACTAGCAGATCTTGATAAGGCAAATGCCATCAATCAGAGTCTTGAACAAAGGATCAATACAGTAGAAGGGCTATTGCCCCCTCCACAGCAAATAAGCAAATAAGGGCTATTGTCCCCTCCATAGCAAATAAGTGACTAGGTGGTTGAGCATAAGAATTAGCTAATCTTTAGGAAAATCTAGACAATCAGTTGGAAACACCAACAAGCTCCCTCCCAATTGAACCTACCAATAGAGGTTTGTACCAAGCCAAACTTGTTGCCCAGGATGTGTTCTTCAAATGCTAGTGTAGGCAGTGCCGCTAGGGCTTCACCCCAATCGCATGAGCTGCATTTTTTAAGGCATAGTGCCAATTGCTTTTTAAGGCATAAATTAGCTTTTTTTTTTTTCAAGAGCCATAACTTTGGCAAATGGTCTTCAATTTTTGCAAACAAATAGGGGTTGGAAAGTTGGTTTTGCATACTTTGCAGCCATATATTTGTTCTTTCCTAATTTTTCTCTAGGTACCTATTATTTCAATTTGAAAGTTTTTCTATTATGACGTGTACTTTAGATATTTTGCAAAATATGAGGCCATCTTTTTATGCTGCAAGGATTCCAATTTCACATGTTTTGATATTTAATATGATATGAGGAGCTTATCATTGTAAAATAACGGGTTTTTCAATTCATCCTTCTTTAATCACCTTGAACAAAGTGAACTATAAGCCTTGGCAATATGGCATCGTAAAACATCATAGGTGACTTCATCTCTTGCCCAATCTCTATGGACTTGTCTTTGAACCAAGCATACATAATCAGAAGAGAGTATGATGGAAACATAAATGCTCATGTCCTAGGATTGATTGGTAGTAGTGTTAATTTTGACATTGTGTTCCATCTCACATATTAAGTGCCCATGCACTCTTTGGACTAGAATTTGGGAGATCAATCGAGATCCAATTCACTCTCCATTCCTAGAAGATCTTGTTATAGACAGTCTGGTGCCCCTTGATGATTGTGATAACCTACCATATGCTGATGATACAGAAAAGCAACTTGATTATTTGACAAGTTTTGATAGTTGTGATGACATTGAGGCTTCTCTTGATGCTCCTTTTCCTCCTATGGGGACATCCATTGGTTCTTTGGCTTCTATGACTCCTAAATCTAGATTTAAAGGCTTCATATTCTTTACCTTCAAGTCACTATCTTGAGGCTGAGTACTCTTGCATTCCCACATTGGTAGATTCATCTCCAAGTGTTCATATTCAAATATCTCGTGTGGACACATCATCATGGGATAGTTGATATAGTTTGATGACATACATTGAGATCACATCTCCATGACTTGTTTCGAGTGACTCTTTGCAGCAAGTACATCACAGTCTTCCAAATTTTGTACATTAGAATGAGTACTTGATAGATATCATACGTTTGTTTTGTGAGTCCCCATCTTCTAGATTTGATAAACACACTAGAGGACATCCATCTCTTCGTTGATGACAACTCCATCATAGCTGTTATCACACCATCTTTGTCTTTGGATCTTGTTCTTCATGCATCTCCACCTGATCTTGATATGTCACCTTCTTCATTGGTTGGGCTTGTACATGAATTATTGTGGCATTCTTTTGTACCAACATGGCTACACTTGAACAAAGTTCAGAGACAATATCATCATACATCATGATCTTTCTTCCTTCATGGGAAGACATCTTGCATCTATACTTTGTTTTGTTTCTTCCCAATGGGAGAAACATTGTTCGACAGTCATAGATCTCCATCATCATCCTTTGTTGAGCATCCACCATCACTGTAGGAGAGTACATTGTGGGAGGACTATATAGTCTCTCTCTCCTATTGAGGGAACATCTATTGTACATTAGTGATAGAAGTAGTCCTTCGGGGTTCATGTTGAATCCTCTTTCCTTCCATCAATTGTACATGTTTGTTTGTATCTTGTTCTTTTTTGGAGAGCTTTTTTTTTTCCTCTACTCTGTTTGTGAGAGATTTGTTTGTACATGGGTACTTAACATGGCCTTGTAGCCGGGACACGTCCTTGCATCTTTGTATGACTTATTAATCTCCTTAAGTTGCACTTAAGGGGGGGTGTTGGTGTGGACAATGTTATATTACATAACTAGTTTCATATTAGGTCCTATTCACACTTACATACTTAAGCTTGCTTAGTTCATTTACTTTTTGTGTCTCGTATCATAGAATTAAGACACTTGTCATGATTTTAGTATAGCCTAGGGTTTCATCCTTGTCTTTATAACAAGGGTTTCCTCATTGTATATTCTATTAGTTTCATTTATGCATTTAATGAATTCTTTGGCTTCATAGCATTTCCATTGCTTCTCTTTTGTGTGGAAGGTTGTTTTGGTTGTAGGTGATCCTTGGGATCTTGTGGGTTGATCAACAACTCTTACATTGACTACGCTTGTGATATCAATTTTCATTCTTTTGAAGAGTGTTTAAGGGTACTAAAAGCTAAAATTAAGCTAGTCTCCTTCAACAAAATTTATGTCAAATGGAAGAGCTTTGGAAGAATTGCACCCAAGCCATAGCTTCAAAGAAATAAAATAAATGGGTTTTTGTTTTGAATTGTAGGGGGGTGATTTGTGATTCTCCTTCCCTAAGCTTGCCATACGCTTGGTAATCTAAATGATGGCATTGTTGTGTCTTATTATGTGATGGTGGCATCTTCATTGCTTGTAGCTACCTGTTGCCTATCATGTTTGTTTGGATTTTGTTCTCCATGTGGTTTTAGACGTCCTTGACACCTTGTCTATCCTCTCTATTGACTACTACAATGGAGAAATTGATTGAAAAGTTAGAAGTATAGCTCTTTGTGGTAGTGATTGAATAAAATAATATGTACGCTGGGGACACATCCCTGGTGCTATTCTAATGCCCGTTGTTTGAGGAGGAATTGGGAAGGGTACAAAGCAATCCCTCCCTGTCCCTATTTTCTATAATTTTTTGGGGATATCCCCAATTCGGGGCATGTTTCTTGGGACGACCCCTTTTGAAAATGCTAATTGGGGATGGCCTGCCACTCCTAACATCTTTGATGGCCCAGGTACATTAGGATGTTCCATCAGAAAACATAAACAAAAAATAACTCTAGAGCTTAAGGGGCCCATAAGGCTCCCCAGCCTAAACACTTTAAAAAAAAAATCCAAGAACCCTAAAACCCTAGGCCATTTCGTTTTTTGTTTCTATCATTTACACTTGGTATTTTTTATAATTTACTCTTACAAGCAAGAAGAGGAAGGGAAATTGAAAAGAGAGGAAGAAGGAAGAGGAAGAGTTTTAATTTTTACTATATAAGTTATTTTTATCTCAAATTTGAAATATTAATTTTTTATCATTAGCTTGTTAGCCACTCTCTGCCATCCCTAAAATCTAGTAAAATTTCAGCTGTCTTGCTCCATTCCCTGCCATTCCCAAAATCTATGAAATTTTTAGCTGTCCCTGAAATCCCCATCCCAGTGTCCCCAGAAACTCAGAAACACAGAATAGTCAATGATGGAATAAAGTTCCCATTTATATGATGTATTTGTAGAAGTACGTAAACTTGAGGGTTTAACTTTTTTAGGCTCATTAGCTCTCTTTGTGACGGCCTTACGTAAACTTGTGTGAGCGTCAATTGTTGATTGAACTGGGGCACCAATTTCATTCTTCTGCTGGCACACAGCTCCTCCTATGAGGAAAGGTGGCTGCTCTGATTTAAGACAAAGTTTTAAAATATGGCTTTTGGGCTGTTAAGCTCATATAAATGGTTACTGTGGTCACTTTTTGTCTATTTAGTTGTAATTATTCTGGTTATTGCCTCTGACCTTGTTTAGTGAATAGCAAGAGTCTCTAGGTGACCATTCAAAGTGCTATCTTCATTTCACTCGCTGAATGTTCAATTTGCTTCTGTGGTTGTGGACATTTGTGCAATTCTGGAAAAATGAGGTGGCATAATTGTAAACACAAAAGGAGGCAGATAAGGTAATATTATTTTGCTGGTTGATTGGTTTTCTAGTTAACTGTTAAATAAATTTGATCTTCTCATGTTTTAAATAATTATAAAGTGGAGGAGGAGCCAGATAAATTAAAGCATTTTGTCAGTAGTGTAGGAGATTCCCAAAAAGATTTGATATTGGCAAGTTCTGCTACTTCTATCGCAGGAATTATTTTTTGTTGTTGCTATTCACTTTCAAGTTCTAGTACTTCTGTAGTGTATATTATTTATGAAGCTTCCTAGTTTTCTGGGTCACCCATTCCAAAAAGTTCTAAACATGTTTTATTCCGAGGTCAAAAACAAATGTTGCACAGTATCTCATGTTTTGGGACTTCGGTATGCTTGTCAAATTAGGCTGGTTACATGTATATTGATTATTCTATCATGCAAGAAGATATAATTCCCACAATCAGAGTGTTTCTCCTGATGGTCGAATTGAAAGTTTGAAGTCCTCCACAATTTAAATGGAAAACCAATGCAACTGTTATGATTGCTTTCCATATTGAAATTTGTTCTTATTTGGGTTCCTTTGATGATGTTGTATATCTATTTACATGTAAACTATTTGCTCGATTTTAATATTTTTTTGGTTTATGTTGAAAGTTTGATCATGCATGTAGGAAAAGAATCTTTAACCTTATTTTGATTTCTGTTAATACAATCCCAGATCAATCCACTGGGACTCTCATAAAAGCTGAATCTGAATATAAAGGACACCGCTCTTTACTGATGAGTACTAGACACCTGCTCACAACTATGCGACGACAGGATGTCCTTGACAGGTGGACTTTTCTCCGACCACATTATTCATATTTTTGGTGTCTTCCTTAACTTTGTGTATGCTGCTACAATGTTGTGAAATGATCAGTTATCTGGTTGGGTCTATTGAACATAAAGTTAAAAATATTTCTTGCTTCACTGGCATTTTATATATTGAATCCAAAGCATCATGATTTATTTTTTATTTTTCAAGCCAACCCAAGAATTTTGTTTTTTTAAAAGCCAACCCAAGTATTTATTAATTTATACATAAAATGTGATTGATCAAATTCTCAGCCATATCATTTTTTTCGGTTGGTTACATGGCACTGTGTTTGACATATCAAATTAATTTCTAGTCCATTTTCTGATATAGTTTTTGCATGAATGACAGGATAATAATGATCGTTGGTTTTGTTTTCTTTTGCTTGGTTGTTTTGTACATTTTCACCAAGCGTGTTGGGCTTTTGAAGTTACAGCGTAAATTGTCTGCATCAATGAGATCAGATCATACAGAAATAAATCTAGCTTCAGACTATCCACACCATACTGACAGTCCATATTTTGTGAAGGAGAGGATGAAAGTGACTATTGGAACCTCTGAAAAAATGGTTGCCATGGATGCAAGTCCTTCCTCCGAGCCAGCACTTTTGGATAACAGTATACATCAGACTAGCAACTCCGGTCCTGTAAAAAGTGATGTACAGCTAGATATCAATGATGAAAAGGAAACCAAAATTCATTTAACTTCCAGTAATCCATCCTTTCTTTCAAAAAATTCCCTGCCCCAAAGTCATGATGAACTTTGATCTGCAAAATAATAATTGCATTTGCTGACAACAATTATGCATGTGGGTTTGTTCCGTTTTAAAAATTGGATATGTTTACACTACTGGTATCTAATATAGTTTGAGTAAATCCAGCAGTCAAGAGCCAATTAAAAATTTAATAGATGTACAAATCATGTTGGCGACTCACTTTAGTAATCCATCAGATATCCTTTTAATACTAATCCAAATGTTTGGAGCCCAAATATATATTTTACATGTTTTGTTTGTGGTGTACTGTTGTTATCTGCCTATTCAGCATGAATCTGAATTTGAGTCCCATAGCAGCAAAAATTGTTTGGGGGAAAAATTGGCAAACCAAAAGTATAAGATGTTTTGAAAAAATCGGATTTAAAAAAACATAAAAAATTGTAGAAAAAGAGAGAAAAACGTTGAAACTACTTTTAAAAAAAATTTAAGGGCATTTCCATATCATAGAGATATAGAGAACAAATAAAATAGAGAGTTTAACCCATGAATTGTAGAAAATAAGATTTTGTTGTTTATATTCATATTGCTGATCACATTGCATTGCAGAAAGCATACTTCATAGTGCATAAATAATAACTAGATGGGTACAATTGACAAAATTTCAATTACAATATAGTTTGTACAAAGTCAACCTATAAACTAAGTACAAAGTTCCAAAAAATCAAACATAGCCAATGAATCTTGGTACTACAAATAGAGCTATGCTAGAGGGTTGTAGGTCCTGATGATGAAGCTCTTGGTTCAAAGCCTCTCTTAACATTCAACCTCATGGCTACCCAAGTTGGCCTCTAGGATCTCAAAATGTTCAGGCTCAAGAAAGTCGTTAAAAAGACAATTTTTCTTTGCTGAGCAGACAACATAAATTACAAAACGGGAATCAACTAGTTCATATTTGTGATTTAATAGTACTTGCAATTTTTAGAACAATGTCAAAGAGAACTGCATGAAGAGTTTGAAAGGGAAATTATATGACAAAAGAAGCGATTGCAAAGTTCAACTTAATAGGTTTTAAATCAAATAGCTCAAGATAGAGTAATAGAAAATGTATTTGAAACAAAATCTTAAATATCAAAAGACCGTAAATGATATTCAAATGTTCTCATTGACAGCTATTTTAACAGATTTGTAAAAGAGTAAAGGGAGTGTTAAATATTTTTCCATTAGATAATAAAGACTTGCTAGTACAAAAGAAGAGAGCAACTATTTGAGCCACAATTTTAGCTATTGTTATTCAAGTAAAATTTTCTTGGTTTTGCGAATAAGTGGATGGACTTTGAGTTGAGAATTTGAGAGATTATAGGTACAAGTTTCAATGGAAAATCAAAGTACAAGGAACATTCTCTTTCAATGGGATAGTTGTTGAAATCTATTTGGATTGTTAATGAGAAAATATATGAGGCCCGCTTTTGGAGAGATTAAGATAGGGCAACTTCTCTCAAGGCATGTATCAGTTTGTTTGGTACTTATTTAACATGCTTGGGGGTTACATTGTATATGTCTTAAGCATTCATGTATTGCTATTGTACTCCTTGTAGGCCTTATAAACCTCTATGTATATGACAATCCTAAATGGAATGTAGTTCCCTAACAAGTGCAAGGCATGCATTTAAGAAACCAAAACAATCCTTCATTTTGATATAAAATACTGCAACACATTATTTTTTTCAGCACTACAAGCTGATTTTTATCTTTTTGACAGGAACTATTTTGCTTTCGGTTCCACAATGTCTATATACTGTTATGTATATACTTAAGCTTCCCATTTGATTATACAATTGTTACTACCCTACCCGCTTGTCATTAAAACTTGATAGCCAGTGTCAGATTGAAGCTCCAAATTATCACACTTTGTTAGCATCTGAAAAGGAAATCTGTCCCAACCTAACCTTGATAATCTAAACAACTACCATGGTATTATTGTTGACAATTGAAATGTTAAAATCCTTTTGAATAGTCAAGATAACAAGAATTCCAAGAAAAAAAAAACCTCTTTAGGTTGATATCAAGCCAATAGAGTTTCATTTCAGTTTACTTTGGCTTTCTATATTTACTTTGGGCAAGTACTCTTGTAAGGTTCAAATATGTTTAAAAAATAAGATATAAGCCTTACTTAGTATTTATGATATTGTTTACTATTTCCCACTGAATTGTGTCTTTCGATTTATATACATGAAAAACATTACTACGAGCCTAAGGCAAATGATAGTAGTGTAACACATCTCTTAACCATTCCATGTTAATGTCCTTAACATCAAATGTAGAAGCATACCAAAGAACATGTCTCTATTTTAATGTCCTTTAACATATATTAGAAATATATATCCATTCAAGGTCACCTACTTGTGATTTGATTCGATAGCCTGATGAAATCTGGCGAATCATTAAGGGTGAACCACCTCCCGATGGCCAACACTTAGTTCAACGAAAACCCCAATTAAATAGCGATTTCACGAGGTTAGGGTTTTGCAATGGGTTGGTTGGGTGATTTTTTTGTGATTTTTACGCGACTTAAATCCTTAAAAATTGTTGAAAATCATGATTGATTAAATTGGGATTTTTTGAGGAAAAAATTGTTTCGGTTGGAGATTTTTTAAAAATCAAGATTTTTTGCGATTTTTTGAGGATTTATGCTTCTATGGGAAGTCTTGGTGCTTACTGTGATGAAACTGATGTTTGAACCAGCTGCACTTGGGTGCGTGTCTATGTTGGAATGACAGCTTTAACAAGCTCACTCTTCAAGCTGTAGTTTCTGATCTCAATGTATTAGAAGTAATTATAGTAAAAACATCAATTGTTTTAGCTGTGAGGAAATACAAACTTCTGATTAAGTTAAAAAATGCTGACTTAGAAATGTGTTGGTGCCTTGTTTATACAATTAACAACTTCAAAAGTTAGCATTTTATCCACACCTTATTCTAACACAAAAAATCATCTCTTTGGTTCCTTGGCAACAAGGCCAATGACTAA
Source organism: Sequoia sempervirens (assembly GCA_007258455.2). Classification (NCBI taxonomy): domain Eukaryota; kingdom Viridiplantae; phylum Streptophyta; class Pinopsida; order Cupressales; family Cupressaceae; genus Sequoia; species Sequoia sempervirens. The sequence goes on from VDFB02041039.1 coordinate 101,380, forward strand.
TAGATAATGGGAAATGCATCCTGTGAACATGGAGCTTAGAGACAAGAACTTGATAAAAACAACAAAAAATTGCATCACAAAGACCCTGTTGAATCTCATTTAGAATAATCTGAGAAAAAAATGAAAAGCATCATTTCACCATCTTGCAGGACTTTTCATCTAGATGAACACGTCTTAGAAATGTATTTTGAAACACTTACTAAGCTTAATTATTATTTTCTTGAAAAATTTACTTCCAAAAATACTAGGTGATCCTGTTTAATCTGTAGGACATAAAAAGCATCAAACCTGTTGGCCAAGTTGACGTTGTTTTGTTATATCTCTTGCAAATTTGAATTTCAGAAGCTAAATGCCTGCTTCTTCCCTATAGTAAGCTCCAAACCTGTTTGCCAGGCTTATTTTGGTACATTTATGTTCAAAAGCCAATTATTGATAGAAGACCTACACAGTCACTTTGAGCTAGGAATCATGGGCATTGGCGGACTCAAAAGAATAGTGTTCATGAGTCATTATCTGATGTTCTGAAGTCATGAATCATATAGTGTTTTTTTGCTTTGTTAAAGTTTAGTCTTTTATATTATATTGATAATGGTTTACTAAAAGAGGTTACAATATATAGGCCCACTGGCTAGCAATGGTTGCAAATTGTATGGAATAAAAATAAAACCAATAGTGATGAATGATCTATTCTACACTCTACTGGAAAATGCCTGGAATACATATTGTAAAAAAACAACTAAACTGAGTATTTAAATGTACAAAAAAAAAAGGTATCATAGCAAGAACCACTGAAAAGCTTTAAACATCTCTCCAGTATTATTCCCAACAACATTTAATATGATTGCTGTTTTCATTGTAGTTAATACCGTAAGTGCCAATAGGAGCAACATGTCTTTTTTATTGGGACAAGGTTCTTGATTGTTCTCCATAATCATAGTTTCTTTTAGCGTTTACCTATCGTATCGAAGCTCATGTTTGACCTACACGGCATCTTTTTTTTTCGTTTTACTAAAATAATATTATTTATTTATTAATGTTCAACTATTGTAAAATATCTAGATAAGATCGTCTCCGACCTTATTCTTCCTGTTTTTTGTACATCTTGTAAAGTATTTATTGAGCACATTGCTCTTGTTAATATTATCAAATATTTTACCAATTACTTGTGTAATATGGTATCAGAGCGAGGTTAAAATTTTTTTTCTGAATTTTTTTATTATTCTAAAAATTTTGAGCAGATTTTTAGTGGAAAAATTTCAAAGATTTTTGGTGATCAATCCTCCTGCTTCTCGTAATTCGAAATTTGAGGGTTTTTGTTTAAAAATTTTTCATGAGTATTTTCTCACTGAAAATTGTGACCCTCCTAGTTGCAATTTTGTGGGCTTACAATTTCGAAATAAAATTCGTGGGTTTGTGATTTCATTGCTTGCAATTTTTTTTTCGTGCAAAGTTGTGACCATAGCTGGTGCAGACTCAACGAACTCTCTTGTCCGTCGCGCGACCTGTAACTCCTATTTGCAGTTCGCGTCTGGAGCTATTATTCTTGTGTGCGACCCTATTTTTTATTCGCGCTGTCTTTTGCGATCTGATCATCACCATTTTGAGGTCCTTTGTCTCCTATGTGGTGCCCTTTCTAGTCCTTCTGCAACCTGCATCGGGATTTTTCCACAACACATTTTTTCTTGGCGTATTTGTTGTTTGAAGGTTGCAATTTCTGATTTAACGCGTGTGGGCTACGATCTCCATTTTGTCTGGTGCGTGATTTGAAGGTGGATGCGTTTCTGGTGGCTGCATTTTTTTTCGGACATTTTTCTGCAATTATCTAGTCTATTAATGGCGGCCTAAGGTTCTAGAAATTTCAACCAGGGTTTTGACCAGTCATTTCAAGTCAGAAAAAAATTTTGATTGCAGATTCTTGGTGGGTTTTTCAAGATCTCAATTGGGTTGGTCTCCGATTTTTTTGGGTGCATCGTTTTCTGTGCCTCGAATTTTGTGCCAACGGATTTGCATTGTTTTCTGTGCTTGAACTTGCCTCCTTGTTTTGAAACTCGTGCCTCAGGTTTTCTGCATTAGCCTCTTCTCAGTTCCTCATTTTTTTGTGCCTCGAAAAGCATGAAGATAGCCAGTTTAAATAATCTTATGTTGGAGGGCAGTCAAAGATTCAATGGCAAAAATTACAACACTTGGAAGTAGCGGAGGATGACAATCTTTGAATACCGCTGCCTTGATTAGATGATCCTCGACAATGCTACTCATCCCACAACGACGGGTAAGGATCAAGAGAAGTTTGATGAGCAGAATCGTGAAGCAATGATGCTTCTTAAGTTTTCAGTCATAGATGATCAGCTTCCTCAAATTTCGCTTGGAAAATCAGCGAAGGAGATTTGGGATCACTTGAAGGGTTTGCATGAAACTTCAGACAAAAGCCGTGCATTTTTCTTGAAGAATATGCTGTTTTCTATCATGATGGATGAGAAGACAACTTTGCAGGCGCACCTGAACAAAATCCAGGAGATCCGAGATCAACTGGAGGTGATTGGTCGAAAAATGGAGGAAGACATGGTCGCAATCACTCTGAAGAGCCTACCTAAGTCCTATGAACACTTCATAGAGACTCTCAACATTACGTCTGCTAATGTTGACCTAAAGTTTCTAGAACTTTGCACTATCCTCTTGCAACAGGATCACTGAAAACAACAATTTGTAGTAGTGCATCATCATCCTCCACGGAGCAAGCCTTTGTAGCTAAAACCCAACCCAAGCACAAAGGGAAAGGTCAGCCTTCACAATAGAAAGGCTCAAATCAACCCCCAACCAGCCCTAAGAAGAAGAATAATCATTGCAACTATTGCCACAAATATGGCCACATAAAGAAGGATTTCCGTGCACGTTTGGCTTTTGAACAGAAGAAGCAGGGATGGTCTTAGCAGAAAGCGAATGTCGCCAAGCACTTCGAGCAGAAGGAATTTTCCTTTTATGCACTCATGGCAAAAAGGCCTGCAGACCATGTAAAATCCTCTGCTTGGTACATTGATTCTGGTGCCTCATGTCATTTCACTCATCGGCGTGACTGGTTCATAGACTTTTCCCCTTGCACTGACTTAGTGATTTTTGGAGGAGGCGAAGAATACACAGTTGTCGGTACATGCATTGTTCAAGTTCAGTTTGGTGGGAGGGATCTCATATTCCTCAACGTGTATTATGTACTTGATATGGAACTCAACCTTCTCTCAGTTAGTCAGATAATGTGGCATTCTCCTCAGATGGACATGGTGTTCAACTCGCACAAATGTTCTATTGTAGATCTGGAGATTCGCACAATGGTGGCCATTGGTATTGAGGATTATGGCCTCTATAGGCTTTTGGACACAGGTGATTCTCTAGAGTTAGCCATGGCAGCCAGGAATTCAGCTGTCACCAATCTTTGGCAACAACGGTATGGGCACTTGAACGTGCACTATCTCTCTTAGCTTGCTCGGGAGGGACTTGTAGTTGAACTACTTGACATTCAGACTCAGCATCAGGGCATTTGTGGTGCTTTTCAGGCCGGGAAGCAACATCAAACATTGTTCCCAGATGGCGACTCTTGGCCTATGTCTACCCCCTCTGTAACTAGTTGCAAGTACGTTCTACTTTTTGTTGATGATTTCATTAGGAAAATGTGGGTGTACTTTCTTAAGCAGAAATCAAAAGTTTTTAATGTATTTCAGAAGTTTAAGGCCTTGGTAGAAAAAGAGTCAAGTTCTTGCATAATAACTCTTAGGTCAGATAATGGGGGGGAATTTTGTTCTAGTGCATTCTCCAACTTCTGTGATACACATGGGATAAAACATCAGTTGACCACACCCTACACTCCTCAACAAAATAGTGTTGTAGAGCGACACAATTGTATGATTGTTGAGATGGCTCGTTCCATGTTGCAACACATGAGTGTTCCTACCAAGTTTTGGGCAAAAGCAATCAATACTGCTGTCTATCTCCTTAATCGGTCTCCCACTCATGCCGTTAAGGGGAAGACTCCTGAGGAAGCTTGGATTGGTCGCAAACTCAAGATTAGTCATTTCAAAATTTTCGGTTCTCTTGCATATGTTTGGATTCAAGATGCCAAGCACTCTAAGTTGGATTCCAAGAGCTAGAAACTGATGCTCACAGGGTATAGTGACAACCACAAGGCATATCGGCTGATTGATATAGACACTGATCGTCTTATCTTCAGTCGGGATGTTGTATTTGATGAGGAATGAGGACCATTTCACCTTTCCTCACCTATTCAACATTCAAAGGATTAGCCCCTGCAGGCTCCTGATGTGGGTGTTCAACTTCCGTTAGGTTCACCTAATGGGAGGGATGATGAAGACTCAGTCTTTCATGATGCTCAACTTGATTTTCCTTCTGATGATAATGAGAATCCCCCTGCTGAACCTGTTCCAGATCCACAACCAGTTCCAGCTCCTCCTGTTGCATCTGATGTTGGCAGTTCTACTCTCCAGCCGAAATGGTGGCTTAAGACTATCAGTGATCTTCGTCAGGATGAGCTCATTGAGGGTAGATCATCTAGAAATAAGAGCAAACATCAGCCTACAGTCAATTTTGCTCTTATGGCCAACATTCACAGTGTTTATGAGCCTCAAACATATTCAAAGGCTAAAGGAATTCCTGAGTGGGAAAAGGCGATGGAATCTGAATACTAGAGTCTTCAGAAGAATCACACTTGGGTCCTTTATGATCTTCCTCCAGGGAAGAAGCCCATTAGCTGCAAATGGGTGTACAAGGTGAAATACAAAGTTGACGGAACCCTTGACAAGTACAAAGCTTGTTTGGTCGCACGGGGGTTCTCACAAAAAGAAGGCATTGACTAAAAGGAGACCTTTGCTCCTACCACCAAAATGAGTACCATACGACTCGTCCTTGCCTTAGCAACCTAGTTTGGTTGGAAGGTCCATCAGATGGATGTGAAGAGTGCTTTCCTCAATAGTGAGTTGAAGGAAGCAGTATACATGACGCAACCTCTAGGTTTCAAAGTTGTTGGTCAAGAATAGAAGGTGCACCAGATTGGTCAAAACACTCTATGGCCTGAAGCAGGCTCCTCGGGCTTGGTAAATCAAGATTGATAAGTACCTCACAGAACATGGCTTTTAGAGGAGTCCATCTGATTCTAATCCGTATGTCAAGAATATTGGTAATGAGATTCTGATTGTTGTTGTCTATGTGGATGACCTGATCATTACTGGAAGCTCCGCACATTTGATTGCTGAGATCAAACTGGATTTGTGCAAAACTTTTGACATGACAGACTTGGGCCTCTTGCATTATTGTTTAGGTGTTGAGGTTTGGCAGACAGAGAGCAACATTTTCATCTCCTAGTCCAAGTATGCTCGAAGTCTTCTGGATAAGTTTCAAATGCAAGATTGCAAACTTGCCTCCACACCCATGGAAAAAGGGCTTAAGTTGTTAGCTAAGTCAGACTCACTTGTGGTAGATGAATCATTGTTCAAGCAACTAGTGGGCAGTCTCATCTATCTCATTGCCACTAGACCTGACCTCAGTTTTGCAGTGAGCTACATATCACGCTTCATGACAGCCCC